>BDJD01002223.1:333073-351777 GCA_002564525.1 Rosa multiflora
CCAAGATTACTCTCAATCTCAAAATGGATAAGTGAGAAATAGGAATAAATCGACGGCGTGTCCCACACGCCCAAATATTCTCAAATCCGTAACCAAAACCGGAAATTAGTATAGGTAAATCCCATTTCCAAAAATCTCTCAAAATCTCCAAGAAGCCAACCAAATCCAAAATCCTTAATTAGGCATTCGTGATGCCAAAACCGAAAGTCAATAAACAATTGAGAATATCCAACTCCATTGAAACTCATCTTAAAAATCTTCCAGGAGTTTAACTCGGTGATTAGGGATATGCTTAATTCCGGAAATTTACCTCGGAAATAAGTAATTCATCAAATAATATTATAAATCAAAACCAACCTTTGAAACTAATTATTGAAAGCAAATCTATGATATAATTCAAAATCAATTTCCGAAAATTAATTCATTTCCTCAAAAAGTAATATGAATAATCACTAGAGCATTATTTTAAGAAAATAAATGCATGCATCGTCATTTAAAATAAAAGTCCACTCACAGTACTATTCCGACGATCACGCATTCGTGTTCCGTCATTGAGCAATCGCTCGGTACGTCGTCCTGTACACAATTATATTCCGTGAATAATTCTTCAATAATTTAATACAATTCCTAAAATCAGTTCCTCATAATTTCACCTCCCAATTCTCCTGGGATTTAGCCCAAATTATACCACTAATACCAATTCGTTAATTTAAAGGTTCCAAGGCAGAACCGAGAGATATCCGACGGTCGGATTCTCGTAATTCGATAATCGAAACCCGAAACTTCAAAAATTCATAATTAATTTCAAGTTTCTCCAAAAATTACCAAACTTCACATACAAGCTCTACACAATTTATAGGATTTAATGGGCTAAAAACCGGAATTAAAACACTGCCCTACACGCGCCACCAACAGTGGCAGCGCGTGGGCCCCACGCGCCGGCGGCAACCACCTCCGATGGTCACCAAAATTTGGCAGCACCATCTACTCAACAAACCCAACCTCTTTCTCAACTACAAAAAGTTCAAATTTTACCTGGAAGAGCTCCAATTTGGCAGGTGAAAATTTTCCAGAAATTCCAAGAACCCTAGAAATTGAAATTGTTAATTCGACCTCTATACTGCAAATTGAAATGAAAGACCTTAAGGGAAATGATCTATGTCAAATACCGAACCTTCGACGCCAATTTGGTGGCCGGAGACTGCCGGAATCGGAAAATATCGGCGTTGATTCAAGACTGCTACAGTGACCGTCCTCTTCTTCTCGTTGCTGCGCATTCCACAGTTTATATTAAGCTACTAAATGAACCTAGAAATGAAGAGAAGGAAGAGAGCTTTCCAACGACATCTTATACGTCAAAATCCGTTGCCGGATGGAGGAGTTATGGCCGGAAGAAGGTGAAGAGGTCGGAGAGGAAGAGAGAATCGGGGAGAGAGGGCTCGGTAAGTTTCCGAAAATGGAAACTTACCACAGTAACTCGGCTATTTATAGAAACTTACCATAAACAGTAACTTTAGTATTTTGGCCATAACTTTCGCATATGAACTCCGATTTTTACGTACCACATATGCACGCGCTCGGTTTAAAGTCCTCTACAACTTTCAGGAAGAACATTTTCTCAAATTTTGACCCGAACAAAAAGTCATATTTTAGGGCCCTCTAAAAGTACTGAAACGACAGTAAAAGTGATAGTAAATGTCGTTTACCGTCCTAATGATTAGTAAATCAGTAAATTTAGGTTCGGGATGTAACAAAAGAACACTGTCCTTACATTCGTTTGCTATCCAACACAAGTCCTGCTTTTGAACATCATCACACCTTAGTGCTGAATCCAGAACACGGAACAATATCAAAGACGAGCCATGAAGCTCTGGAATCGTTGTCGTACACAGCAGCCTCGACAACGGAAGACGACCCACCAAGATACAATACGATCAAAACCGATTCAAATCGTAATATTGATCATTCCAGAAGATAAAGCTTGAAGAGTAGAAGGGTTTCCTCACTACATACATCTCAATCTGTTGCCAAAATAGTAGGAAAATCACCGAAGCTGCAGCTTCTTCTCATAGTTGTACCAACACCGTCTGTTGCCAATTGGATAATCCACTACCAAGAGGACGTCGGCCCTGAGGAGACAGTTAGAACTCTGGTTGCCAGTCGAGCTAAGGCGGTCAGAAAAACAGTGGTGCAAAGATACTCCGCCGGTACCCGAAAACCACTTGTACTTACATAAGCATTTGCCTGACCATAATTAGCTGTAATGAGCTACGCTCATACTACCGCCAGCGATGCCAACGAGCATTAAGAGTGACCTACAGAAACACCACCAAATAGGCTATCACTACTAGAAAAATGGTTTTTTACGGCCCACAAAGAGCGCTGTAAAAGACAAATTACGGCACACAAAAACGCGCCGTAAATGGCCATGCCGTAAAAGACAAAACTTTTTTACGGCATGTTTCCAGAAAGCCGTAAAAGACCCCACCAGTGAGCTGTGAAAGACATAAAAGAGCGCCGTAAAAGGGTTAAGAGATTCTTAATTTCGATTTTGAAACATTAAAGCGCGCCGTAAATGATCAATAAGGTCGCCATAATTGATCTCTTAAGCACGCTGTAAAAGACAAAAATAAGCGCCGTAAAAGAGTTTTATAGATTTTTTATTTCAATTTTGAAATAGGAAGGCACGCCGTAATTGATATTTGAAGCACGCCATAACTAATTAACAAGCTCGTCATGATTGATTAACAAGCACGCTGTAAATGTGATCGTAAGGATATATTTACGACGCGTAACACTTGCACTGATTTTCTTTTTCCTGTAAATGTTGTGATACCATTTGAAAATCTAAATAAATCTATACAATTTATTGATATGAAAAGAGAGATAACAAACTGCAAGTATCACATTAGAAAATGTAAATTAATATGCCAACAACAATTGAGTATTGTACAAAAACAACTTAACTAAACCAACATATCATCACCATGCTAAAATCTAAAACATTCTAGATTAACAGAGAGCATCTTAGATTTCCATTGTCTTTGTTAATTGCAAAAGATAAATATATAGTGAACCATGATGTGGCCTTTTAAACATCTTCATATTATGCTTGATGCCAACTTTCACCTGCATAACCAAAACAAACACAGAGAACAATGAAATCTAGTCTGTCATATTTGTTTTTCATTCAAGGAAAACATATACAGCTAAAATTCTAATTTAGCAATGAGAATTGCAAACCTATTGTATTTAGCATAAATGTTCAGGATTGCAAACCTATTGTATTAAGGAATAAATTTTTCCTATAGGACATAAGTCAGGAAGCTCTTTACATTGTTGGATTAGGATTAGGAATACTTTATGGGAGGTTCCTAATCTGTATATATAAGGGACTTAAGCTCTCCTCTATCAATTACAACAAGCAATTCAGATTCACTGTCTCATAGAGTGATTGCATTCAGTCTATTGATCAGTGGAAAAGCTACGAGTTCTAACAAGTTCTTTGCCAGAATGGATTCATCGCTATCATCTATTCCAAGTAAGTAATCCATCTAATGTATTCTTATTATTGAGCATTATAAACTTAATATAACATTTGGTATCAGAGCCTCTATGCTCAAACAAGAATCGTTTGGGTTTTTTGTTTTAAAAGGGGGAAACAAACCTTTTATTTCATTGTTAAAAAAAAAAAAAAGGTTTGAGAGGCCTAGACCCTCATTGGCCCAAAACACCAGCAAGAAACCCAAGCCCTGTTTTTTGCCTTCGATCTTCATCAGAACAAAACTATGCCTTGTTTCTCGACCACCAACTCAAATTACATGCTTCCGCCTAAAATTTTCATTCCAAAATTATTGAAACCATATATGATTGAAGAAACCTATGACTTTCAATCATAGTTTTATCGTTGCTGGTGATCAAGTTTTCAAGTTGAATTTCAGCTTCATGGTATGCTTCCCGGTTTTCCATTCAACTTGATCTTCATATGGGTTTTCATAAAAGATTTATATTCAGTTAAAAGTATTTACTTCGGCAAAAGTTTAATTTCCTTAGCCTTGTTGAGGCCTATATGTCAAACAGCTGCAGTGTCTTGGAAAAGTGTCAAACAAGGTTTGACAGCTACGTCTACAATGCAGGCTAAGTATGTTTCTATTCATGAGACAGCTTGTCATGCATTATGACTACAAAATTTTGTTATCAAAATTCTGTTCATCGATTCAATTGAAAGGCCAATTAAGATTTTCTGTGATAATGCAGCAGTTGTTTTCTTTGCCAAAAACAATAAGACATCTTCAAGTTCTAAAAACATTGATGTAAAATACTTTGCTGTTAGGGAAATTGTCAGAGATGATGAGATAGAAGTAATACATATTAGAACCTTGAAGCAGCTAGCAGATCCTCTCACAAAGCCATTGTCAATTTCAGCTTATCAGGAACATGTGAAAAATATGGGAGTATTGAGCAGTTTGGATGAGTAAAGTAGTGGGTGCAGTTTCATTAGCTTGAGTTTAGTTGCTTGTTTTCCCTTCATGAACTTCTTGTATCTTTAGAATTTCTAATTGACATTAACATGAATTTAGTTTTATCATTCAGTAATCCCTTACAAGTTTTCTTCATGCCATTTTCAGAAAAGGTATTATATTCTGCATACACACACACACACACACACACATATATATTGCCTTGTTTTGCTGGAATTCAATTATTCCAAATTGATGCAGAATTATAGAATTATTTTTATTTGGCATATGAAATTTCATATCAGTAAGCCATTTATGACATTTAGTTGAGCTAGAATGCATGTTGCATAACCTTTATTCATTAAGGCAGCCTATGTAGGTATTCATTTATATTCTCATGTTCTGAAGTTAACTCCTGTGGGTCAAGATTGTTGCATTGTGATTATGGAGTGCTGATCTTGCTTAATATATGTTTTTCCATAGTCTTTTGTGTGTTGTCATGATCTGATTGAGTTGTCAAATAGGTCCAGAAATTCATATTTTCTGTTGTGCACACTTCAGGGTTGCTATATCTAATTTTGTGACATTCTTGTTGAAATTAACAAAGTACAGTCTAGTGGGAGAATGTAAGAATTATTAGGACTTGTCTTTGTTAATTCTTTGGTTCAATAACTTGTCATACTTTTGTGGAACAAGTAATCCAGAGAATATGGTAATTTCTGTTTAAGTGCCTAAAACATATAGGACTCATAAATGTTTAGGATTGCAGACCTATTGTATTAAGGAATAAATTTTTCCTATAGGATATAAGTCAGGAAGCTCTTTACATTGTTGGATTAGGACTAGGAATACTTTATGGGAGGTTCCTAATTTGTATATATAAGGGACATAAGCTCTGCTCTATCAATTACAACAAGCAATTCAGATTCACTGTCTCATAGAGTGATTGCATTCAGTTTATTGATCAGAGGAGAAGCTACGAGTTCTAACAAGTTCTTTGCCAGAATGGATTCATCGCTATCATCTATTCCAAGTAAGTAATCCATCTAATGCATTCTTATTATTGAGCATTATAAACTTAATATAACATTGAATAGATTTACTTAAAATACAGGAGGAAGAAAACAAAGGGAGCCTCATGGAATGAAGAAAGTTTAATTTACATTCTAGAAAATCTACTTGCATTTGAAGTTTTTTTTTTTTTTTTTCCAGACCTATTTACTTAGACGTTATTGATAATATGAAGGGTTAAGTTCACACTTGATATGAAGTCTCCTCTTTGCCTCTATTTCAAAGGTACAGAAAATACATATACCAAGTTACAAAAGGAACTAGATCTAATCTCTTTGAAGTTTAACAATAATCATTCCCTAATCTTTGAGACCTTATATGACTAATACACATCTCCAAAATCAAAACAAAAACCCAATAAATTTTTTTTTTTTAAAACCTACCTCAGAAAGAAAGAAGCCGATTCTTTGGAAAATTGGAAGTAGATTGGACACTTCTAGAGGAAGGACGACATGCCTGTAGAACCAAAATGTAGTGCAAACATTTTAGTTTAAGAACGCCAATTAATGAAGAACGAAGAACCAATTCAAAGTTTCAACCAGATACGAAGAAGTGAAGAACTGAAGAACAAATTCTTCTCTTCAAATTTTAACCCCAATTCAAAATAGATTAAGTACCCAACTACCCACTAACTAAAATACCAATTCAAACTTAAAAGTTAGAACTTATGTTTAAAGAGTTAGAGACTGAAGGCGGAGTGGAATAGAGGGAGTCTGAGGCAGAGATAAATCGGTTGAGCTGCAGTGGTTGGGGGGAGCGAATACGAGCTTAGGTATGTTTTTCCAGTTTTGGGTGAGATGAGAGAGAAGTACTCACCTGATGATGGGCTTACCTGATAACCAGATATTGGCATCGGCCTTTTCATCAATGAGTGAGGATAAAGAGAAGAAGAGGAAAAGAGATGAGAGATGAAAGGAGAGATTTGGGTTTGCAGTTAGGTTCTATTTTTTGGAAAAGAATTAAGAAGAATGGATAATTGATCTGGACTCAAGAGAGAGAGAGGTGTACTAAGAATTCTTTGGCATCAGTTTCTATGAAAGAGAGAAATTAGAATTTTGCTAAAAATTTGAGCAGGTCCTAAAATTTTATCACATTTACGACACACATTCAAAACATGCCGAAAAATACCAAAGATGAAAGTCTTTTACGGCGCACAAATAAACACATCGTAATGTAATGCAACATTACAACACACATTAAAAACACGCCGTTAAAGACCAAAAACGGAAGTCATTTACAGCGCACATGGAATCACGCCATGAATGTAATACAACACTTACAGTGCACATTAAAAACACGCCGTAAAAGACCAGAAATTGAAGTCATTTACGGCGCACATGGAAACACGCCATGAAAGACTGTCTTTTACGGCGCACAATATATGCACGCCGTAAATTGCGCTTCGTAAAAAATAACTTTTCTGGTAGTGTATCACCTGAGCTCCGACTCAGCCCGAGATCATTGCTGATGCACGTTGCCAAGATCACCTCGCTGAAGCATCAAAAGCTGGGAACTGAAGCACATGAGTCCCACATCAAAAACAAGGAAGAGATCAGTCTCTTCCTCGCCTACAAAAGGTCCACTCCTCTCTCCTCATTAACTACACATTTATTACTTACCTAACACTATTTTGTCAACATAAATACATTGACTGACTTAGGCATCGGAGTAGAGAAGACCGCTAACCGCGGTCTCCCTCTGACACACTATGTTTTTTACTTGACAGGTAACGGAAGCACTGCCATCTCCTCAGCAGTGGTCCAAGCCTGGACCAGCATTAAAACAAGATTTAGCTACTGTTGAATCTCAGACATTAACATTGGTGCCGTCTGTGGGAAACCTTAAGCAAAAGGTCATCCCACCATAAATTTACCATGACTAACGGTAGCGGGGAACTCGCCGACGAGCATGTGGACCAATCCGCTAACCCCAATCCCACCAACCCTGTGGTTACCATCAATTGCGAACTCTGCAATACCCCTGTCAACCCCGGTGCGGAACCCCAAGTTACCCCTCTAATTCCACATATCCAGTCATCGGCGGAAAATCACCCAGGCCGCAGTCACCAACCGCTAGGCCAGGACCTAGCCGCCAAGTATGAGCTAGCACTAGCGGATCTCCATAAGGCAAATAGAGAGTGGGAACAAGAACACAAGGAGAAGGCAGACGCCCAGAAACAAGTGGCCACACTGATGTCAACATCATCAGTTCTTGGGTCCACGCAACTTGGGGCGTTGAACTCCTTGGGAAATTGCCAACCGCTAAGGGGCAGTTTGTGAGCCCCCGAAAATTTTGTTTAATTTTTGAAGGTAAATTTTTCGCCAATAAGTTTTTATTCACAAGGTCACTCAAGTGAAGGAGTTGAGTTTGAAGATTTCTTTGGTGACAAGATTCTTTAATTTGGGCCATGTGATTTAAGTTTGGGCCAATGTTCTTTTATTTGGGCCTAAATTGTTACTAGAATTTATCGAGACAAATTGTCAAAGTAAATTGGAATAGGATACGAATTGGGTTGTAGCAAATTTGAATATTGAGTCTGTTAGAGAAATCATTGGTGAAAAACGAATAAAAGTTACGATCCCGAAAACCCGAAAAAGATCAGCATGGAGTATTGCGTAATTTGCCGCAAAGGCAAAGCGGTCCTTGCACACCTAAAGTATAAATAGGAGGTTAACACTTGCAAAACCTAGAACCCTCCTCAGGCTCTGTTCCTCTCTCGGCCACGCCTCTCTCTTCTCTCCTCCTTACCTTCTCTTTCTCCGTTTCACTCTCCCCTTTGCCAGCGCCGGAGGCCACCATCTCCGGCCACCACCTTGCAACACCGCCTCCACCCTTCGAACTATCACCCAAATCCGACCAAAGCCCAGCCATTCCTCCGCCGATCGAATGACAACCCAAGGTTGCGATGCCATGCCATCTGCGTTCACCGGTCTCCGAACCTTTTCCATAGCCACTGCCGCCACCAACGGGCTCAGGGAAAGTTGTTTATCAACACTTCAAAGCCGTCACTGACCCGACGCTGGAGAACTTTGTATACGCCTTCGCCGGCAATCTGGGCTCTACAAAGCTAGGGTTACGACCTCCGGACATGATTGAGCGAAGCCATCACCTTGAAGAAGCTTAGGACCACAAGAATTTCCTTAACCCCTTAATCCCGACTTCTGACCCTGACCAGAACCACCGCACGCTCTTCACGCGCCGCCGCTGGCGCGTGAGATACTCCAGCACCTCTGTGATCTTCACCGGCGTAATCCCTTCATTTGGTAAGACGTTCTCAAGCCTCATTCCTTGGGTAGTTGAACTTCAATCCTGATATAAGTAGGTTTCTAATCTTGGGTTTTCTGGACTTGGTTGAAACATAGACTTCAGATCGGATGGAAAGCTTCTGGTCTTGTTTTCAATTCTGTTCTTAAAGAGATGAGGAAGAACGGATGGGTGCTATGAGGTGCAGTAGGTCATTGAGTTCATGACCTTGGCAAGAATCGAGATAGGGTAAGAATCCAATCCTTTTAGATTATGAATTCAAGCCCGTTGGTTATTGTGATTGATTAATTAAAATAAGGTGTTCTGTGGTGGGGATGAGAAGCGAAATTTTGGATGAAGGACATTAGTCTGAGGCCACCACTGCGTCGAAGAGATCTATAAGATACATGGTAAGGACATTCTGCAGTCTCTGTTTTGGATACAGAATTGATGGTGGGTTGCTTATTGATTGTGTTTTATCTGCTAAGGATCTGAAAGGTTAGAGGTGGTGGATTGCAGCCACGATAAATTATCTTTTAGTTTGGGAGAGAAGATTGGTAAGGGCCTGGTTTGGTGATCTTGGAATTGTTGTGGTTGAATTGAACAAAATTGTGAATTCATGGTGAATTAAGCATGTTGTAAGATGATTGGAAAATGGATTAAATGGAGGTTGAATTGAGGTGACTTTTTATTTTGAGTTAAATGCTTAAACAGTTTGGTAATTGAGATCGGATCAATTTTACTAAGTAAACTAGATGTTGTGATTGATGTTAATATTGAGAAGCAGTTGGTCAAGAAATTGGTGGATCCCTTATGATTTAAGTTATTCGATTAAAGTAAAGGAAATAATTACAACTAAAGTGTTTTCTTAGTTACCATATCCCGGAATGAACATAGTAAGCAAACTTATTTAGGAATGGTAAATTATCCTTTGTTTTTCTTATTGAAAGAATACTAAACAAAGAAACGTTAAATAAGTTGAGCCGAACTATGCTTAATGGACACAAGTGTTAAGTTTGATCACCATATCCCAAATGATCAAATGATACATCATTTGGATTGTTTGGGAATGGGTAATAGATTTTATCTACTAAAAGAAATTCCTTCAAGCATAAGTTCTAGATCGTTGTTTTGACCAAAAGATAATTCGATGGACTTTAAGGAAGTTAAATAAATGATTTGGTTGCCTGGTTAATTAAGTTATAGTGTAGTTGATGTACTCATTGATTTAATTTTATTACAAAGGATTCGAGAGTGTGCACTTGGATTGGGACAAAAGATCGATAGTCGGGGAAAAACCCAAAAGTGGACGAGCACTCCATATCCAAGTAGGGTGAGCTGTCCCTTTCTTGTTAGAGGCTTTTCAGTAAACGTGGAATGCTATACTAAGATAGTATGTTGCCTGCAAGAACGTTTTTGGTTGTTCATTAGTTGATGCCTAGTGATACATGTGTTTTCAGACCTGATAATTGCTAATTGTAAAAACCGAGGCTAGACTTGCATGTTGAGATATTGTACCCTTGTATGTTTGTACTTGTGACCTGAAAGTGAATGGGACCTAGATGCGTAGATTCCTAGGGATCCCACAGTGTCGATGACCGTGAACCTCCGGAGGGGGCCGTGCTCCTATATTTGTCGAGGAAGAGTGAGTACAGACAGTGAACCAGTCATAGGAGACTCAGGGCCAGGAAATGGACACTTTCGCTACTTGTAGTCATAAGGACTACAGAGTAGTTGTCCGGTTCTCGAAGGATGACGAACCAGGACGGTCACCGATTTGTTTGAGTTTAGCCGGCAGGCAAGTATCTCGGAGCTCCAAATTGTGTGAAGCATACTGCATATGCTTTATAAAAGAAATAAATGTTTGTGGTTGACTCTTTTTAAAGTATTTTTGACAAACGTGCACAATATTATGCAGTAATTATTTTCGATTATTTTTATCTTTCAAACCTAGCATTGTTGGGTCGGCCCCTACTGGGCATGCGAGGACGAAAGCTCACCCCTAAAACAGTGTGCAGATTTCGAGTATGTGGTCAGGGAGCATACAGAGGAGGCACATGGCTCGGCTTGGCGCCTTTCTCTTTGACTTTATCAAGAAATGGTTTTGGTCCTTTACCGGATTTTGAAGTAACTTCTTTATTTACTTTCTCACTAATTTACTTGTTTATTTATTTCCTACTGGTTTACAAAATCTCGGGAGACCCGCAACCTTGGGGCGCGTCTCTCATACTTGTATTTACTTAGTGATTTGTTATTCTCCAAATTGGGCTCCTATTGTAAGCCCAAATCCTTTAACCCACTTTACATTCCGCTTTGAAAAATATGTTGTTCGATTGCTAGAGTGATTTGTCCAAGAAAGTGTTTTGTAAACCAATAGTTTGAACCCAAAAGGCCTTGCGATTTCGGGTTGATGAGTTATCGGGATGTCATTTGTGACATGTCGGTTTCTCATTGGCTCGGGGTTGCGGCGCTGTGGGACCCCTCTCTCGGGTTACCCACACCGTTCAAGTATATCATCATATCCATCGATTACAACATCAAGTGGATAAAAGCTAAACCACTAACGGCAATCACAACAGCCAAGGTGACCAATTTCCTATTTAAAAATATTTATTGCCGCTACGGCGTACCCCACACCATCATCACAGACAATGGAGCCCAATTCAACAATGAAGAGGTCATCAATTTCACCGTTAAATTGGGCACCAAGATGCGTTACACATCTATGGTGCTTCCCCAAACCAACGGGCAGGTTGAAACAGCAAACAAGATCATCAAGAAATTGCTCAAGAAAAAACTTGATGACTCCAAGGGATTATGGGATGAAAAGCTCCCAGAGGTTCTATGGGCCATCAGAATAACCCAAACATTCGCCAACAAAGAAACACTATTCTGCATGATGTTCGGCACAGAGGCAGTCCTTCTAGTCAAGGTCACACAGCCAACCACTAGGATTGAGGGCTACGATGCGATAACTAATAGTGACAGCATCAGCCTAAAAAAAGATCTCCTAGAAGAAAAGTGCCACAAGGCTCACTTGCACAATTTGCAAAACAAACAGTAGGTATCATGTTTCTACAATGCCAGAGTCAAGGCCATAAACCTCCAACTGGGGGACTGGGTCATGAAGAAGGTCATTCCTCCGCCAACCGCCCTTCGTGCCACTTGGGAAGGACCCTATCAAACAGTGGAAGTCGTCAGCCCTGTCACTTTCTACTTAAAGGACAAGAATGGTGTCACATCCACCTACCCTTGGAATACCGAGCATCTCTAGTATTATTACAAGTAAATTCACTGCCAACCCACGAGCATCTTGGCTTAACTAATTTTTTGTACAATATTTAGCTACGAGAAGCTGCCCAATGGGTACTCTCACTCTTTTGTAAACGCTGACCAGTCAGCTATCAATGAAATGAGGAATGATTCAAACCATTGTTCTTCATAGCACAAAAAGCCAACTGACAACCCCAACAAGGTTCAGAGGACAACGTCTGCTACTTCGTGCACTTCGAACAATTTTAATTCCTTTAATGTGTCATTAAGAGACAAAAGAATCAAGCAAGAACTCTAGCTGTCTATGAAAAATTAAACAAGTAGTAAGTGTTCCCCAGCAGCAACACAACACTTAGAAAATTTCACAAATGCTAAACAAAAGCATAACTTCATATTAAAATAGTTTGGGACTCCCCAATTAACCAAAAGATATGGCAACAACTATACAACTGCCTCAAACGGCAAAGAGAGAAAGAGAGAAAGAAAGAAAAACAACTACGCTTCTCCTGCAACATCCCTCACTCCTTAGCACCACTACCCTTGTCAGCTTGAGTGGTCTACACCACCGAGCGTCTTCTGGTCAGACTATTGGCAGTGGGCGTTAGGACTGGGACTATAGTCCCATCCTCCCTTGTATAGGCAGCCATGAATTGTGCCCAGAAGACCTCGGAGGCAGTTGTTAATGGAGTGTGTTGTGACGCATTACCAACACGATGGGTGGACTCGTTACTCACGGAATCGGTACCCCACGGATCAACACCTTGCTCGTTTCCAACCTCACCCTCTGGACCCTGAGGCTCATTGGGCGTTGATAAAGCAGCGGCCTTGCTGTAGTCGACCACTCCTTTGGACTGCAGGAGGCGGAAGTTCGTGACTCCACTGGCCTTGGACGCTGCGGTTAGCTCTTCCTTGTACTCCTGGGACAACTTGAAATCCTCAATGGCAGCATCGCCAATCTTTTGCTTTTCAGATTTCTCCCGAGCAACCTTGCCCTCCAACCGCTTTATCTCTTCACCTTTCGCGGCGTCATCGCGCTATACTATATCAATGCTCTTAACCTTGGCCGCCAACTACTCCTCCAGGCGAGAGATTTCTTGTTTCGACTCCAACACCCTGGTATTCCATCTGACATCCCAAGTAAAGGCGACGGTAAACTATCCTCGGATGTCTACCAAGTCCACCTCAGCCTTCGACAATGTGCAATCCCGAGAAACAATTCGTTGAGGCCAACCGCTAGATAGGGAAAAGTGGAACTAAAGGCCGACTGCTGAAGGACGGTAGGATGCGTGATGCCATCCATCCCACCAAACCTGAGCCACTCAAGGATGTGAAATAGCATCTCCCGCTCAGTGTCAGTCAAGAATTCTGCATAGCCCACAAACGAGTCCAGGCCAGTCGTCGGCGTCTTCTCGGTAACGCCAATGGTGACCTTTTGCTCATCCTGCCTCGCCTTCTTTTGTTGGTGGACTTAAAGCAGCATATTGTCCACCATGTTAGCACCCTCCTCAGGGTAGTGTTGCTGCCGCTTCTTTTGAAGAGCGGTACTCTGAGTAGCACCTGTGACGGCCGACCTCGTCAAGGCCTCAGGTTCCAAACTCTCTATAGTGACTTGTTCCTCGCCATGTGGCTCTTTCTGTGGAGTAACCTTGTCCTTTTGAGGCACCCAGCGGGTGGCGGGAGCCTTCTTGGCGAGCTTCTCCTGTTGACGGCCAAAATTGTTCCCTCCAATGTTCCCTCATTCGGGGTGAGGGGTAGTCCGAACCACGGTCTCCCTAGTGGCGGGCAAGAGAGATAGTGGGGCATCTCCAGCACAACTTCGTCATCTAAAGGGCTGACTCTCTTAGTCTGCGGATCAACAACTGTCTTCCACACGTTAAGTCTAGCGGCAAACATACCCTACAGATAGTTCTCCAACTCCGAGTTGTCCATGGCTTTGTCAAACGCCATACAACTCAATTTGTTACCATGAAGGGGATCTACAAAAGCAAGGAAAAAGTGAAGCAATAAGTCACAAGTCATTTTTCTAGAAGTCCAGGACGCTACACAAGAAACACAAAATACATATCTGAGAGTCGAGTCAACTTTAACTCAGCCAATAGCTCCCAACCAGTCTGTAAGTGCAGGTCAAGAAGGTGTGATTCTTCCAACAACCAAGGATCCTCACTACGCGGCACTCCTCCTCTGGTCTCAACACAAAATGCAGTCCCGCTAGAAAAGGAAAAAATATTTATTTTACACATACCATGGAATTAAAGCAAAGCAAGCAACAACAAAAGATTCAATGGCAACCTCGTGTAGGTTGGAACTCAGATTTAAGTCTGAACGTAGGCTCTTTCGTATTTACTATCGCATCATACTCCCAACCCTAGGTCCCGACACAAAAAGTTGTCCGCTAGGAGGACATGGAATCTGGTGGATTCTCAATCAACTTCGGCGCCCCAGTATGAAGACTAAGATGAACCTGCTTTATGCAGTCCTTCTGTTTTACTTACACAACCTCATAGAAGTGGAGAACCTCGGCCATAGTAGGACCTTCACAGCCGGAGAGTCGCCAAAGAGCGTTCAGCGCCATCAACATTTTCCACATATTCGGGCAAACTTGCCCAAATGTAATGTTGAACTCACATAGTAGAATCTGAAGATTGGGCAACAGCAGGAACCTTACACCCTGGAGGAACACGACCTCATGTACAATAGCGTATCCTGCAGGCAAGAACGACTCTTTCTCATCTTTTTTTGGTGGCCTCAACTTCGTCGCGCTAGGAAGTTGATACACTTGCTTCACCCTATTAATCACCGCCTGCATCATCAGACCGCCCACCTTATCGACATGAGTTCCATCGCACAGCATCCACGAGGACTCTACATTTCCTTCATCGGCAGGGTTATCATCACCACCCTCGGAACTGCTAACGGCGCTGTGGCAAGCTAATCTCTCCTCTCGCTGACGACTTGCTGAGGTACCCTTCCCCGAGGCCGAAGTTTCCGCGCGACCACCATGTTGCATGCCTATAGTTAGGTAAATCATTTGTAGCGGTTCGATGCCTAGCGGATCAGACAGTGAGGTTCTTGTAAGGGCACATGGTCGCAACGAGTCAATAAATATCCTATCGGAAGTGCTGAGCGACTTGTCAGACCGGGAATCCTCACTGCTCGAGATCTCTATGACGTTAGCCATCATAAACACCCAAAAACCCAAATTGTTAGTTCCAAACGGATCTAAACTACCCTTATGTTAGTTTTTTTTTTTTCAAGAACACCAAGAACAAAAAAAGTATGACGAAACTTAGGAACAAAAAAAAAAAACCCTTAAACCCGGATTCGACCATGTAGCAATCTACCCACCAAGAATCTACTATTCAGACACCAAATAGCCAAAAATTAGTCCCCAAGCCCGTCTAGTCTATACCCTCAAACACAATTCAAAAACACTATTGCAAGCCCAAAAAAGCCACACAATACCATAAAGCAGAAAACTTCAACAAAAAGGTGGAATCGAAAAGAAGAGACTACCAACCTTAAATCCGCGCAGAGCAAAAGTTCCAGACAATCGCAAAGCTTCGATTTTGGTTCTCCTCGACCTTCGTCCTACTCCAAAAATCAAAATCCTCTCACTGTGGTCTTACATTTTCGGTTACAATCTCTAACAAGAGGAAGCAGATTAAAGACGAAGAAAAAATTCAAAGTGGGCTTAAAAGTGCAAACTGAAGAGGCTTCCTCCCTCTTTTTGTCCTTTTCCACCAAATCCGAGCTGTCCATCCTTGGAAAGGTCTTCACCAGCTAGCGACAACTGCCCCACAATCACACCTGTAGACCCCGTGAAATTCCGAACATCACTTTTTGACGGGATAATTTTTAGTGACCTTTGTTTGGCCAAAGACTTTTGGAAATAGTTTGGGCCTGGGCCTTGGGCCCAAGAATAGCATAAGGTTAGGGTCCAAAATTTACTCTGGATACCCAACAGACCAGTATGCTAGTGAACCTAGCCCAATAAGTTAGTCGACCTTTGACCCGAACATCTCCCTTGATCCAATATGGTCCATGTAGATCATAATGACATCTTTGCATAATTTTGAAATATACTTGTGCGTGCGTTTACGATTTCTCATTTTACCTTATTCCTTACCCGTTGGTTGAATTCCTACTCGCCTTACCCGACGCTTACTTGTCAACCATCTCACCGACTTTCAAAAGCATAATTTATTTACTCCTTATATTTTTCAAACTCAAACAAAATTCCGACCAAATTTACTGACAGGACCCGCCCCGGATTTCACCCTGAAATCCAAAGTGGCCCTGCAGGGCCCACCTTAGAAGAAATTCTACCAAGAATTTGGCGGAACTTCCCCTAAAAGTGGACTACCCAAAACCTGTAGAAAAACATATATACTTCTAAACAATTCACCCTTAAGCTCCTGGAGCCACCCTGCTCCCCAAAACACAACTTCCATTTCAAAAAGTATGAGTATCAACTTGATAACTTGATAACATGAATCCCACAGGTTATCAGAGCAACTCTAATATAACAGATAAATAACGAAAATAGAAATAAAATGAATACGCGGAAGCTACGTTGTGGACTATGCCTCGACTCCATGTACGCCCGACCACGACTAATCTGACTTGCACACTGGGCATTTGAAACCGAAGGGCCCAGGGGAAAGTACATAAAAACGCATTAATGTGAGTGGACAAAAATAAACAATTTTTAAACAAAAAGAGTTTTATAGTTTCCCACATTTATTTCCATAAAACTCCCGATGCATGCAATAAATAAGAAAGGACCGACTAGCCCCGCTAGTCAAGGACAATAACCAAAGAACATAGGGGAAATGGGTTCACCATACGGGAATGGAGCCCCTCAGGCTCTACCTACCCTCGACTGCCACCCACACATAGATTGTGCGAGGAGGAGAACTAATAACCTCAACTACCATTCGCACATAGATTGTGCGAGGAGGAGAATATCACCTCGACTACCACCCACGTGAGGAGGAGAAAGCTACCTCACTGCCACTCACAAACACAAAGTAAGTGAGGAGGAGACCTATTCACATGACCCGCGTATGGTGAGGAAGATGATCGTCAAAAGCCAGTAAATCTGTAAAATTTCCCCACTTATCTCGCAAAATCGGAATCCAATAAATAAAGACGTGACCCCGCAAGCCAAGCTCATCTCAGGTTCAAATATAAATAGGGTATAAATAAGTATAAAGTTTTGCTTCCTCGAATTCTTATTTCGTAAATCTCATAATAAGCTCAATCAGCGGAATATAAATATAAAATAAATAGTATAAATTCTGAATCCGCATAAATCAAAATCCTCAAATCGAGCATAATGAAAATGAATATGAAATTCCGGAATCACCTCGGAAAATAATTCGTCGAAAGTCAACATAAATTATAATTCCGAAATCGAGCATAACGGAAATTAATATCTGAAATTCATGACCGAGGAAAATCATAATCCATCTCAGAAAATCATTATTTAAAGCCAATCCATGAGATAAACCAAACTTAAATTCTGAAAACAAATAATACGCTCGAAAAGTAATATGATAAATAAATAAAGCATTAATTCAAGAAAATAAGCGCATGCATTATTATTTAAAGCAAAAGTCCACTCACAGGTTTACGCTATGATGTGCAATAGCAAGCTCCCCGTACGTCGGGTTTGCTAATCCTCCTACGATCCCTTAAAAATTGGACGTACATCCAACTCCGAGTATTCATGTCCGAGTCCTTTAATAAGCAATTAAAATCGATAAGTATTCGTCAATAATTTTGTTGCTCAAATTCTTTAAAGATCCCTTAGGATATGATGATCAAGCTACTTTCCAAAATATACTTTGAATCATTCTACTTGACCACTTACTGGGTATATCTACCTCAATTCTGGAGTATTCTGCTCTCACGGAAATTCCAGAATATTGTAGCACAAATTACTTTGTTATAAATTACTCCTTTGACTTTAATTGAAAATCTCCTTAAATTTGACTATCAAAATAAACCACTTTCATTATCGAGTCCATTAAATCGTTCCAAATGCAAATTCCCTACAAATTCCTTATTAATTTAATCTGATAACATCTCCCTTAATAGGAACCAGAAGATAAATAGCAGATGATTTCATTAGTCCTATATCACCACTAATAAACCAAACCACCATTTGATTAACCCCAGTACCATATCACCATCACAGCATCACTACTCTTTTCCATTCTTTTAACCATTACAATCCCCTTTCCATTTCCATGCCAAATTCCAATATAATTCAAGCAACACAAACCAATTCCACTTCAAACAAATCACAGAACTATATCCACCTTATGTACAATAACACAATGCGAAATATATCCAACACCGCGATCCTTACCATTCTTCTTTTCCAAACTTTGACTCGCTTTGCCGGAACTTCATTCCTCCACCATCAATCACCCAAATTCCTTCCTTCAATATACATTGAAACTAACCAGTGCCCACCTCTTTTTCCATAAGCTCAATAACCCATAATTCAAAACCCTCACATTCCAAAATTATATAATCGAAATTAGGGATTCAATTCTCATCAACTAGCAGCTCCAACAGAAGAGAAAAGGCGATAATTTACCTAACAATGGTGGCATGGGAATCCGGTGGTGGAGAAGTGGCCGGAGG
>BDJD01002224.1:0-34923 GCA_002564525.1 Rosa multiflora
GAAGCTCGAACCCAGTAATGCATCTTCTCTTCGTCTTTGCTATTTTACTATTTCCTCTTTCTCAAAGCTTCGTTGCATCGTGCTATATAGCTCTCTGGTTAAGTTGCTTATTTTTTTGGAATTGAAGGTCACCACCGACGAGCTGAAGAAGAAGACGTAAGGAAGGTGACGAGAATCCACGACGAACTGAAGAAGACGGCGCGGAGGAAGGCGGCGACAATCCACCAATTGAATGAGGTCACCAGCGATTTCCAACCACTCATTATAATTGCGCTTAATTCTCTCCAAGGTGGCAATCGGATTTGGCTTTCCAGTCCTTAGAGAACTCCAACTTACCCTTTGGCCATCTTATTGTGCAAAAAACAAATGATTAACCTGGTTAACATATATAAAAGACAAATATTTACCTAAGTAAACTGTGGTTCATCATCTGATTGGATTCCTAGCATACTGAAAGTACAAAGTTCAAACTGTCAGACGAAATATTTCTATAACACATAAACTAAGTGCACAAATTAATAAAAATCAAACGTATGCTGGAATTAATATTATCGAATTAGTGAGGTACAATAATGCTTATCTATCAAAAAAATCTTACGTCAATTTATGCCTAGCTAGTCATTGGACCTTGTGAACTAGTTTTCCACTGCCAAAAGAATAGAGCTAGATAAGAACAGCCATGTTTCTTATTAGAAAATTAAGTGCCCAATTTTTGAGCTATAAGGATATCAAAATTGGTGTTAAATTACTTATATTGTTACAAAAGTAGAAAAGAAAAAAAAACTAGATATGACATATAAGATCTACAACAAAACCAGTAGAGCCACACTACCAAAAAAATGCTAGATAAGAACATCTAATTCTGTAAAGCATATAACAAATCAATTGAAACTTACGTGCACACCCAAAAACCATATGAAAATCAGAGTCCAAAATCACACAGGACATGCAAAAGCTGTGAAATTGAGCAATATACACATCAACAAATGCATATAGACAAGGGAACAATATGAAATTGAGATAAAACAAAGCTAAAAGAATAGATTAAGTACTGAGATAGCAACCAGTGAAAAGAAAGAATGAATCTTTGAACGACGGAAATGATCGAAACCCACCCATCATCGGAAGATGGACCAATCCTACAACAAAAATAATAGATTGAGAAGAGAAAAAAGGAACCAATCCTAATCAAGCCCTCCTAAATTCAAAATCGGAAACAATAAATCAAACCCCAAACCCTAATCAGATATGGGAACAAAATGAAGAAACTTGAGCACTTCAAATTAAAATACTCAATAGTGATAGGGAAAACTTAGCTATTACCGAAGAAATTAAATTGATCTATGAGAGGGGAAGAAAAGAGATCCAAACCTGAGAATTGCCCAGAAAGAACAAAAGAGAGGAGAGAGAGCGATGTGGGCGACAATTGAGAAGAGGCAGACGGAGTGAGAGAAAGATGAGAGATGAGAGCGAGTGTTTTTGTTTTTGTTTTTATTTTATATTTTATATATTATATCTTAGGAGAGTGAGTGAATGAGTTGATAATTATCCTTTATCTAATCGGAGCGGAGTACAAGAGTGGACCACAATGATGAATAAAATGTTAAAAAATTGGATACACACCAACACAAGTGATAAATGTGGCATTCTACCACCCATATTACAAGTTTGCCCAACATATCCACCTATCAATCAATGTGTGGCTAAGCAAATCGTGGCCTTTGGTCATTATTGTAGTAGTGAAAGGAGACATTATGTACAATTCCTTGCAACGACATAACCAAACTATCACTGATGTCTGAGTTTCATTCAAGACAACACATGCATCCAACACTTTGTTATCTTAATGGAGTTTCAGACAACATTATCATCCAGCAACATGTTATCTTAAATGAACTTCAGACAACAGAAACAAAAATTATGTGTTGTCTGAGGTTCATTCAAGACAACAGATGCATCCAGCACATTGTTATCTTAAATACTTTCAGACAACATTTACATCTAGCAACCTGTTATCTTAAATACATTTCAGACAACAGAAAAAAAATATGTGTAGTCTGAGGTTCATTTTAGACAACAACATTCACATATTGTTGTTGTTGGAGATTCATCAGACACAACACAACATTCAGGAAATAGTTGTCCTAAAGCAATTTCACTCAACACCAAAATAACAAGCTGTTGTCTAAGTCAACACAAATTAGATTTTGGATAAATTCAGACAATAAATATTTACTTATATGTGTTGTGTGACTGAGAAACAGACAACTGTTATCGACAGTTGTCTGAATGAAGTCAATCAGACATCAGGCTACTAGACAACAGCAGGTTTTTCATTCAGACAACAGTCGTCTTCAAGTTTTAGATTTGAGTTCATGTAACCTTGGTGGTAAAATTACTTCATGGCTATCGAAGCTCAACAAATTGTAGGTCTTGAATCTTAATCACAACAGAATGACAAGCTCAATTCCAAATTGGCTGCAGACTCTTCGTTGTATTCTATAACCATCCAATTCAACCAACTTTCCGGAAAACTTCCAAAGGAATTGTGCACACTACCTATGTTAGTATCTGAACAAACTGCACCTCAAGTAGATCATATTTCCATTGAACTGCTCCTCCATTACCGTCCTAGTACGTGTTGATGCAACACCTTGACACTACAATGATTTTTATTTTATGCTCCATTTATATTCCTAGAAAACAATAAACTACATGGAAACAACTAAAATATATTAGACGTATATTTTATTGAGATGTCAAAAATAAGAATGCAACCAAAACTAATATCAGATAGATTACCTAAAAAAATTGAAATAATTTTTTATTGAATAAAAAGAAGGGGAAATGATCATTTACCCAATTTTAGCTTAAAAAATTGTCCACTTGCTCCACTAACAGTTTTTTAACCCCATTTACCCAAAACACTCTAAGAGATTATTTCCCTAATACCCAATTAATTCTTTTTTTATTCTTTTTATTTATTTTTGGGACTTTTTTGCCCTCTCCTTCTTTCTCACTTAAAGAGAGAAGTCATCATCCACCTTGCAGTGCTCCAGTGACCAGTGGCCAGCCGCGGTTTCCGACGACCGGGTGACCGAAATCCTGGGACCGATGATCGGAATTCCGAATCCGGTGACCGGCGTCTGATTTTATTACCCCCAATAATACCCAGTCATCATATTATTGCTCCCCAATAACACCTTTATTAGGGATCAATGATTTGTGAAAAATGAAGATGTTTTGAATTTTGAAAGCTTTCGGAGGTTTTATCCAAATAAATATATTATTAATGACCGGTAGTCATATTATTACCTCCCAATAAACATATTATTGCCTCCCAATAACAAGTCTATTAGGGATCATTAATTAATGAAAAATGAAGATGTTTATAATTTGGACAAAATACTGTTTACTCCCTATACTTATAGGGTCTCGACGTTTCAGTCCCCGACGTTTCAATTTCACCTAAAAAGTCCCTGAACTTTCCAATTTCACTAAAAAAGTTCTTGCCGTCAATTTTCCGTTAAAAAGTCTGTTATCTTGCTGACGTGACACTATTTGAACAGTAAAATGACTATTTTACCCTTACTGACCCAAAAAAAAAAAAATACTATCTTTTCTCTTTTTTTCTTTTTTTACTCTTTTTTCTTTATTTTTTTTTAATTTGTTCTTTTTTTAAGGGTCAATGATAAAAGAGGTCATTTTAAAGTGTCTTATTATAATTTAGGATACACAAATGTCTCCATGATAATTAAAGTCACCACTTTACGACCTACCACTAGAATTGAACTTAATTACAAAAACTGCCACCGCGGCTCTCTCTCTCCCTCCTGTTACCCAAGCCTGTCTGAACCCTTCTCCATTCGGACTCAGACCATTACTCTCTCTCTCTCTCAGTGATCGGAGCCAGCCATGTCCGTCGGAATCGTCACGCTCGAAATGCGGAGCCATAACTCCACGAGTAGCGACGCCATGAGCGGAGCGACGCCGGAAGTGAACCAGTCGCCATACCGGAAACTCAACTCGATCAAGAGATAAGATCAATACAGGCCGAGTCTCGAGTTGCAGCCACTGCCGTCGATCACAAAGTCGCCGCGGCCTCAGAACCCGATTCGCCGTCGCCGATGACGTCTTGAGTTTTTCCGATCCACGCCATGAGTTTCATCTTCGCAAACGGAAAACACCCGCAGGTTTGTAAACTTGATTGAATTTCTGGTTTCATTATCTCTACTATCATAAGAATTACTTTTCCTATAGTTTCAATTAGTTGAAAATTTACATGATTTGTGAAGTTGTTCATGGAAATATTGCAATTTTTTTTTTCTTTATTCGCTGTTTTTGGCAAGGTTGATCTAAGGTATATTTTATTGTTACTCACCATGACTGGTGGTGCCGACGGTCTGAGAGATTGTTAAGAGTATAAGGTTGTTGTTGAATTTGTTTCATATTATTAGACTGGGAATTTGAAAGAGGCAGACGGAGCGGTGCCGGAGATCTACTCATCAAGAGGTAGTTTTCAAGTTCAATACTTTGATTTCCGGTTCTGTTGTCATAGGATATAGTTTTACTGCTATTTGGTGTAGATTTAGTTATGTAGTTTTGTTGGTTGATGTGTAGATGGCTCTTATTGCCCGGATTCAGCACCCGTACATTGTGGAATTTAAGGAAGCCTGGGTTGAGAAGGTGAGGCACTTTTGTTCATGTGTGTATGTGGATGCGTATAAATCACTTTCTGGAATTTAGTATTTGATTAACTGATTCAATTCAAGTATGTATTTGAGCTCTGGTAGGTATTAATGGAGTATTGACAGTTCAGATACTTGAATTAGAGGAGCCAATTGCGCATATGAAGTCAGCGGTTAGATAACTGAAAGAGTGGAAGGAATTGTCCGATGCTATCAGCAAGAACATGCAACTTGGAAAAGTCAGTGAAAGAAAAGAAGATTTAGTTTGCTATTAGCAATCCTCCGATTTGGTTAATCAAAGAAATGACGTTCAATTATAATTGGCAGAGATCTGAGTCGAATTGCATTTCCTTTCTCTGAATCTTCTGAGTCTTGACAATGAATTAGTGTGACTTTAGTTTGTAATAGCATTGCAACATATATCATGTAATGATTTTTGCTATGGTGAATCCTGTTCTTTCCCAATAACATTCCTCTCTATCTTGAATTAGAGTATTGACAGTTCAGATACTTGAATTTTATTTTTTTGTTATGAGTGAAGTCTATTTACATGAAGCAATTTTTTAGTGCTTGGAGGTATTATAGTTGATGCTTATCATTCTTTGAATTGGTTTGGTATAATTCTCAAACTAATGGGCACTGTTGGATCAATCATTTTTAGGAACATAATCAGCCAACTTTGAGATAGAAATTGATTGATTTTGCTTTATTCTCGCTTGCTTCTCTTGATTTTTTATTACCCGATGGTGGATTCAAAAGAGATATCAAGTGTGACTCAATTAAATCTCGGTCAATTGTCTCTGTTCGCAGGGAATTTATGATGATATGAACTTGGGATTTTACCTTTTTGCACATGTCACTAACTAAGTAACTGACCATGTCACTGACCAAGTAACTGTCAGTAGCCAAGTCACAAGTTAATAGCCAAGTCACTATAATCATATGTCACTAACTAAGTAACTGACCATGTCACTGACCAAGTAACTGTCAGTAGCCAAGTCACAAGTTAATAGCCAAATCACTGTTAATCACATGTTACTAACCAAGTAACTGACCATGTCACTAGCCAAGTCACAAGTTAATAGCCAAGTCACTGTTAATCACATGTCACTAACTAAGTAACTGATCATGTCACTGACCATGTCACTAATCAAGTAACTGTCAGTAGCTAAGTCACAAGTTAATAGCCAAGTCACTGTAATCACATGTCACTAACTAAGTAACTGACCATGTCACTAACCAAGTAACTGTCAGTAGCCAAGTCACAAGTTAATACCCAAGTCACTGTTAATCACATGTCACTAACTAAGTAACTGATTATGTCACTGACCAAGTAACTATCAGTAGCCAAGTCACTATACTAACTAAGTAACTGACCATGTCACTAACCAAGTAACTGTCAGTAGCCAAGTCACAAGTTAATATCCAAGTCACTGTTAATCACATGTCACTGTCCAAGTAACTGTCAGTAGCCAAGTCACAAGTTAATAGCTAAGTCATTGTTAATCACATGTCACTAACTAAGTAACTGACCATGTCACTAACCAAGAAACTGTCAGTAACCAAGTCACAACCAAGTAACTAAGTAACTGACCATGTCACTAACCAAGTAACTGTCAGTAACCAAGTCACAAGTTAATAGCCAAGTCACTGTTAATCACATGTCACTAACTAAGTAACTGACCATGTCACTAACCAAGTAACTGTCAGTAACCAAGTCACAACCAAGTAACTAAGTAACTGACCATGTAACTAATTATGTAACTGATCATGTCACTTACAATGTATGTAACTGACCATGTAACTGATTATGTAACTGATCATGTCACTTCCAATGTATGTGAATGACCATGTCACTGACCAAGTAACTGTCAGTAGCCAAGTCACTGTTAATCACGTGTCACTAACTAAGTAACTAACCATATCACTAACTAAGTAACTGACCATGTCACTAACTAAGTAACTGAACATGTCACTGACCAAGTAACTGTCAGTAACCAAGTCACAAGTTAATAGTCAAGTCACTGTTAATCACATGTCACTAACTAAGTAACTGACCATGTCACTGACCAAGTAACTGACCATGTCACTCACTAAGTAACTGACCATGTTACTAACTAAGTAACTGACCAAGTAACTGTCAGTAGCCAAGTCACAAGTTAATAGCCAAGTATTGTTAATCACATGTCACTAACTAAGTAACTGACCATGTCACTAACCAAGTAACTGTCAATAGCCAAGTCACAAGTTAATAGCCAAGTCATTGTTAATCACATGTCATTAACTAAGTAACTGACCATGTCACCACCAATCACATCTCACTTGCCAAGTCATTGTCAAGCACGGCACTTGCCAAGTCACTGTTAGATCCATATCACTGGCCAGGTCGCA
This sequence comes from Rosa multiflora, assembly GCA_002564525.1. Classification (NCBI taxonomy): domain Eukaryota; kingdom Viridiplantae; phylum Streptophyta; class Magnoliopsida; order Rosales; family Rosaceae; genus Rosa; species Rosa multiflora. Next base: position 7,080 of record BDJD01002224.1, read on the forward strand.
TTGCATGTTACTGGTCATGTTACTATTATACACAAAGTCACTTACCAAGTCACTGGCTATGTTACTGCAGTCATTGTTAACCTCAAGTCACTGGCTATGTTACTGGCCCTGTCACAGTCATGACCATGTCACCAATCATGTAACTATCAAAGTCACTGACTAAGTCACTATCAATCACATGTCACTTGCCAAATCACTTTTAATCACATGTCACTTGCCAAGTCACTGGTTATGTTACTGGGCTACTGGCCATGTCACATTCATGATAACAAAGGGAAGAAAGCGACTATAAGAGGTATTAAAATGGACAAACGAAACAATAGATATTATTGGAAAGACTACAAGAGGGCTTAATGCAAATCAAAGAAGGCTTGATTGCGAAAATCATAACTATACTCCTCTGATTTAACAAATATACATACAAAAACCAGAACAAGTAGGAAAAAGACTGCTAGATTTTCAGTCAAAACCATATACCACAACATTGGCCTTATAGATAGTGAAATGACAAACTTTTTAAAACAAAATCTAGAAAAATCTAAATCACAATAGTTTCTCATGATATAGTTATTTGCGCTGGCCATTGCTTCAAGATCATTTTCTTGAGAGAATAGGCGCATCATAAGCTCCTGTAGATTTGCCAACTTCTCAGCAGAATATGCCAAGTCCAAGTCCACTTTTGTCAAAACTTTCATGGAACTCTCCAACTCTTGAGCGCTGGATTCACTAACTGACATCCATTGATGTGTGTAGCCTATCTCCAACTTTGGACTGCTAACATTAACATCACAGATAGCTTAGTCTTCTACCCAAAAGCTCGGTAGTACTTATCTCTTCTAAGACTCTACAATATTCCAAAAAGAAAAGGGTGGGAATTTGCCTCAAAGTTCAGTTCTCGGTGGTACATACTATCAATCCATATAATTGCCACCAAATATAGAATTCAAATAACTAACTACTGAAACAATGTCTGACATGAATGTAGACTAAAATCAAACGTGAAACTATACAACTCTATGAAATACTATCATTACTCAGATCAAAGGAATGCCAGTCCATTATATATATTGTGAAATGAAAAGGGCACAGGCAAGAGCTACTCTCATTCTCCATGCTCCAGAAAATGTTTTAGTTACTTTTTGCTGCATCTCTGGAGAGTAACTAAGACCCTGTAAAATTCCTCGTCAGTAATAATCAGAAAATAATAAGTTGAAATTCCTTACATCATGCACCCAAATGATAAGCACACGTCCATAACATCTTATCCAAATTTGTTTAAGCAACATGATTCACTGCCAGCAGGCAGCATTGTTGTTTCATAGTATTTGGTGGGCTAGGCAATTTATTTCTCTAAGCACACGTCCATAACATCTTATCCATAGAGTATTAATCATTTGCTACTACAATAAAAGTATATTTTCCTCTTGTATAACTTAAATGAATAACCGAGTTTTAGTAGTGTATATTGACAGAGACTCGGAGAGTGATGAATATATAGTAATATACAGATAGTGACTGAACTAACTAATATCTTATTGGGGAAGAAATAATAAGGCTTAACAATATATCTGAGCTTTCAACTTAATCATCCGACAACAATGCATCCTTTTAATGTTATGCCCACCTAACTATATGAAGCTCAAGTCAACAAGACATGCAATCGTTTCTTCCAATTTACAGCTGCTCCTAACATATAAAGGATGAAGTCTAGGCATTAGCATACAAAAAGAAAAAGATGGTTTCTAGATATTACCAAATCAAATTAGTGATCAAAATTCTTGAAAAATAGATGTTACAAAATAGTATAGTTCACGGGCATTGACTTATATATCAGTCCATATGTTTTACCCAAAACTCAGAATGAAAGCAGAGTAAAGAAGGCAACCAAGGTGTAGCTTGAAAGTAAGTATTGGCTTAAAAAGGGGAAGGGGGACTGTCATCGCATTAACTAAATCCTATATTTTGTCCTTCTGAAACAAACTCTAAATATATCAAAGCCATACTGAAGTCAGCACTAAAGAAACAAATGAGTACTTACTTTCAGTTTAAACCATCCGAGCATTCCACGTCTTCTGTTTCTTTTGTAATCCTTGACCAACTCATCAAGATTAGTGATATCATCTCTTCCTTCCACTGAAAGCTCGGAAGCATGACTTAGAGCATCATCATCAATCACATATTCCCGTTTTTTATCAGGCAGATATGCTAGCTGCATTGAAAATGGGTCAATTAGTAACCTAACGAGGAAGATCACAGGAGTGGTTTACAGTTTATAGTTTGAGAAATCCAAATCATAAAACAAGTTCTCACTCAAAACAAAATTCAATGAATCTGTAATCCATCCTAACTGCTGAAATACTAGACCACCCACCTCATCTTCCCCAAATGGGTCAATTTTAACTACTGGATTGTTATAAAAATTAAATGATATGCAGTTTTGCTAACAGACTCAATGTTACATGTACTTTCATACATGAATGTGTTTTTGTGATTCCAACTTGCCAACATTCTAGGAATATCATAAAACTAGCTAGCCTCATCAAATGGGTACGTGAACTTCTGGAGTTGATGCATCTAAATTTTGAGAGTAGTCCTTTATTTTTTACTGTTTACACACACTACTTGAAGAATACTAAAAACAAAAGCCAAACCAGTAGGAACAAAGCCATCTGAAAGGCAGGCCAAAGCAGTAGGAACAAAATCTCTCAGAAATACCTGCAAGCCAAACCAGTAAAACAGCTAGGTTTCTCACTTCGTAAACGTTTCACGTGTAGCTACTCCGATCCATTAGTAATGCCTAACAAGTTCAACAATAAAACATGATAAAGGATGCAAGAAACAGTGCACAAATGAGGAAATTCAAACTCAAGGCTGCGAGTGAACAAATGAGGCAAAGGGAGTTCCTTTGCTTTGATGCTGTGTAAAGCTAAGTTAAACTCCATTATTTCAAACAAAGAACCAGTACCATATCTTCAAAGAAAAATCAATTTCAGAAACTATTCTAAAAGAAAAAAAAAAGTATTCAATTTTTACCAACAGTTAGTGGCAAAATGAGGTCTCTGTTTAAGGTAAGGCTGAAAAGTACCTTTAAGATCATCCGTGAGAGTTTCTGTATATATGTCTTGAAGAGGAGGCAGAATTGCAGGTGTACATGTCTGAAATTTTTTTTTAACGAATATTAAATTAAAATCAGGAACATATACTACACAAAACTGAATCATATATGTTGTTACTGTATGGAACCAGTTCATGGAAAAACCTGCCTCTCAAGCACACAGACACACTTTCTATTTTTATCAAAGGAAAGTATTCATACCCTGGAGAACTAGTCTTGCTTATTATATTGCTTTTAATGATTCACATGTGCATATCCTACCACCGCAATCATAATTTTTTTTTGTTTTCAGTAACATCTGCACTAGATCGAGCTGTAACAATAATAGAATGTAAAGGTGGGAAAATCAATATAGGTATCTACTAGGCCAGTTCTGTGGTTCAGAAAGTCCACTCTCCAAAGCCATTGTTCGCTTCCCAACAAGAAGTCATATGGTTACTACAATGCTTAAAAAAGAAGTCAACAAATATAAACTACTATTATTACCGTGCAGTCGGTATATTAATGTGAAAAAAAATTATCGAAACACTAGATAAATTGATAATATCTCAATGACTCCACACCCATTGACGACCTACCCATGTTAATAGGGTAGTATAGAGTGATGAGTAAAAGTTTAAACATAACTAGTAACTAAAAAATAACGATATGGCAGAGAGAAGGTGTAGAGAGGACACCGTGGGTTGCAGCACGCGTTCTCGAATCCTTGATCTTGATGCAATCTTTGGCATCCACTCCAGCTTCTACTCCCAAATCCATGAAAACAAACGCAAAATATCAACAAATTAGCATCGAAACAAAAGAAACAGCAACAGAAACAAAATTAACAAGTGGAACGCATAAAAATGGTTCAAGAAATTAAAGGAAAAATAGGTCTGCAATTGAAAATTGAGAGGACTCACCGACACTGGATAAGCCGACGCCGCGGCGTTTCTTAGGCTAGAAGAGTGTCGTCAGCAGGGGGTCCTTTCTTCTGGCCCATTGTTTGTTTGGGTTAGGGTTTTGGGAGCGGGAAATGAGAACAAAATCTGCGATGAGGAAGAAGAAGCTATAGGTACAGATCGAGTCACAAGCGCCTAATTAATCTCAACCGCAGCTCCCGTCGTCTTCATGATTGTCGTCGGCTTCCAGTTCGTCTCTAGGTCGCTTTCCAGTCGGATATGGAGGTCCAATGGTCACCGGCGACTCGGCCCCAGCCGGAGAAGGATAGGCGCAAACGACATCGACTTCGGAGACGGCGAGGGGGTCGATGGAGAGTCGGAGAGTAGCGTGGGGAGGAGAGAGAGAACTAATCTGGTTTTTTTGAAATTGAAACACAAATCGGGTAGGTTACTAATAGGGGTAAAATCGGAAACGAAAATATCATAAACTAACCTTTTTTAACATCACCTCATTATTAACAAGGACTAAATTAATATTACTAACAATTCATGATGGACCTTTTTATCAAGTGGGAAACTAGGTGACCTTTTTATCATTTCATACTCTAATTTGACCTTTTCCATAATTTCCCTTTTTTTTAAACTCTTTTTTCTATATTTTTTTTAATTTGTTCTCTATTTTTTTTTCCTACTCGTTTTTTTTTTACTCTTTTTTCTTTTTAATTTGTTCTCTTTTTTTTTTTACTCTTTTTTCTCTCTTTTCTCTTTTATTTTATTTTATTTGTTCTCTCTATTTTTTTTTAACCCTCTTTCCTCTTTTTTTATTTTTATTTGTTCTCTTTTATATATATATATATATATATTTCTTTCTCTTTTCTATTTACCTCTTCTTCCTCTTCCTCCTCTCTGCTCTTTGGCCTTCTTTTCCTCCTCCCTGATCGCAGCTCCAGTTTTCGGCCACGCCTGGAAACCGGAATGATCGGGTTCTCTTCCCTTCAGATTCAGGCCTCTTCGTGGTGTCGGAGCTATATCAGAAGCTTTCTCTCGACATCAATAACGTTTCTTTGGTGTTGGTTTGCTGAGATAATGAGCCAATAGAGATTCGAAGAGGATAAGATATTTGAGTTTTCCTTTGGAGAGAAATGTTTGAACAGTTTTGGCACCAAAGAAACGGAAGTGGAAGGTGAATTGATTTGATTTGGGTGCGCTCCGATTTGGTTTGGAATTGCTGTATGGAGAGGGGTGATTAGGAGAGGTGGTGATGCTTGCCGAAAACTGGAGCTGCGATCAGGGAGGAGGAAAAGAAGGCCGAAGAGTAGAGAGGAGGAAGAGGAAGAAGAGGTAAACAGAAAAGAGAAAGAAATAAATAAAAAAATAAAAAACAAAACAAAAGAGAGAGAACAAATAAAAAAAAGAGGAAAAAAGTTTTTTTAAAAAAAGAGAACAAATAAAAAAAAGACAAAAGAGAGTTTTTTAAAAAAAAAAAAGAGAAAAGAGTGTTAAAAAAAGAGAGCAAAAAGAGTAAAAAAAAAACAGAGAATAAATTTAAAAAATAGAGAAAAAAGAGTTAAAAAAGAAAAAAAGAGAAAAGATAGTAAATTTTTTTTTTGGGGTCAGTAAGGGTAAAATAGTCATTTTACTGTTCAAATAGTGCCACGTCAGCAAGATAACAGACTTTTTAATTGAAAATTGATGGCAGGGACTTTTTTGGTGAAATTGAAAAGTTCAGGGACTTTTTTGGTGAAATTGTTTGTCAGGGACTGAAACGTCGAGACCCTATAAGTATAGGGAGTAAACAGTTTTTTGTCCTTATAATTTTGAAAGTTTTAGTAGGGTTATCCAAATAAATAATCTCATTATTACCCCCCAATAATCTTATTATTATATTCCAATAATCGTTTTATTGCCCATTAATGATCTTATTATTGCCCAACCAAATCATAATAAACAAAACAATCACTACTAGCAACATCCCACATTGAAATCGACCAATTTTTTGGAGAAACAAACCACCACAACAACCATTGGAGGCCTCTTACGCATTTTACCAGAAAGAGGGGCAAAAAAAAAAAAAAAGGAAAAAAAAAAAAAGCAGAAGAAGAGAAGCCTGAACGACGTCGTCAGAGCCCCGACCCAGAGCAAAGCCCGGACTCGAACTCCGACTTCCGCATGGAGCATCGGAGGTCTAATGACGACCCTGGCGTGGTGGCGGAGCATCGGAGGTTTCTTCTCGTGGCAGCAGTGTCGCAATCGGAGATGCAATCGAGGTCAAGCATCCCACCGCGGAGCTTGTCGAGTATGGCGTCGATGAGGACAAGCTTCGGAGGTCCTGGTTTAGAATGGGCTGGGCGATGGCCAGGCCGACGTTGCCGGCGCCAATGACGGAGATCTTGGTCTGGCCGTTGGAGGAGGAGGGAGGGCAGCGCCGTGGATGTGCTTGAAGAAGGCCTAGGTTAGGTCGATGATGAAGGCTGTCTGTCAAAACAGACTGGGTGATGCAGTCGACCTGGAGGTGGAGAGAGAGAGAGAGAGAGAGAAACTGGAGGTGGAGATCGGGACGAGAGAGACAGAGAGTCTGAGAGGAGAGGGATGAGTTTCAATTTAATTAATAGGGGTTAAAATGTCAATAGATATTAGATTGGGTAAATGGGGTTAAATAACTCTTAGTGGAGTAAGTGGGCAATTTTTAAGTTGAAATTGGGTAAGTGGTCACAACCCCTATAAAGAAACTTGAGAAAAGAACTTATATAGGGAGAAATAATATTTTGAAAAATAAAAACAAATTTTTTTTAGTAAAATGATGTCAAAACCTTTATTAAAAGAAGAAGAATTACATTACAATAGAATCAGCTGCTAAAGCAGCCATCAGAAAACTAGGTGCAGAAGAGAAAAAGCTCTCCTGCTACAGTGTTTTGGAATGCTCTGCCACTACATGAGCTACTGAATTCGCACCTCTTCTAGTATGAACAATTCTCATACTTGAAGAAATTCCAAGCATCTCCCCAATATCATCATAAACTATGCCCAACATAGAGGTATATGCTGCAGCAAGCCTTGAGACTTGTCTTTGCACTGGTAATGAATCAGTCTCCAATATAACAGGGTGCATGTTCTGTTCCAACACAAATCTCACAGCTGCTTGACTGGCCAACACTTCATCATGTTCAGCTAAGATAAGGTTTTGTAGTGGCTTTGCACCACCAGCTACAAACGTGCCCCAAGCATCCTGGACTACAAAACCCCAAGCTCCCATCTTCGAGTCAGAATGAAATGCTCCATCCATATTGACTTTAAGAAAGCCAATAAGAGGAGGTATCCATTTAATCATCCTAGTCCCATGACTAGACACCATAAGTTTCACATTGTGAAATCGATACTCAGCCAAACTAGTACTTGCACGTAAGACCACATCATCTGCATGGACATGTTTCTGCTCCCAAACCCTCTTATTCCTATCTTTCTAAATGTTCCAAAGCATATACAAAAACACCTCAAAAGTTGGCATAGCAAGTTGTTTGGCACAGAAGTTAATCCATCCCACCACCTCCATTCCATATGTTTGCATATCAAAACAAGTTTGACGCATCTCTCTATGAGTATGTAGCACCTGCCTCGCAAAAGGACAGTTACCACATAGGTGTAATGTAGTCTCAATCGCACCATCATATAACACACAGATTTGGGAATCCAAAACCACATGTTTAGAAGACAATCTTGCCATTAAAGGCAGGATATCTTGACACACCCACCATATATGCAGTTTTGCCGCATTAGGAATACTACTCTTCCAAATTCTATTCCAAAACTCACTAGTAGCTGCAATGGTACAAGGTATTCGAGATGAAGAATGAACAAAGGAGAGTCTATACGCTGTTATAACAGAAAAGCTCCCATTGCATTCCAATCTCCAAACACATCTATCCTCAACAACCCTAAAGGTCAATGGAATGAGTAGAATAGCTTCTGCTTCAGCGACAGGGAACAAATTCCGAACTAAGTCTTCATTCCATCTAACAGAATTAAGTAAGAGCTCACTGACCTTGAGGTTAAGATTCCCATTAGAAGAAAGCAACTTTGGTTTAAACTCTGGAACCCCAGGAATCCGTGGATCACAGCAAACTCTCACTTTCTCCCCATTACCGATCTGCAAAAAAAGCCTTGTGCAATCAAATCCCTTGTAGAAAGGATGCTTCTCCATGAATAAGAGGGGGAAGCATGTAACTCAGCTGTCCAAAAGGTGCCTGAAGGTAAATACTTAGCAGCATATAAACGAGCAATAAGAGATGAAGAATTATTAATAATTCTCCAAGCCTGTTTTGCTAGCATCGCTAAGTTGAATTCAGCTAAACTTCTGAAACCTAATCCACCTTCCTCCTTAGTATTACATAAAGCCGCCCAAGATTTCCAATGAATTTTCCTTTTGTCAAGAGTACTACCCCACCAAAATCTTGCACACAACTGTTCCAAGTCCTCACAAAAACCATTAGTTAGTCGAAAAATACTCATAGCATAAGTAGGTAAAGCCTGAGCCACTACTCGGATTATAATATCTTTGCCAGCACCGGTCAAGAGCTTGCCTTGCCAATTCTTCAATTATTCCGCCAATATGTCCTTGATATATTGAAAAGTTGCTGTTTTTTTCTTGCCTACATATGTAGGAAGACCTATATACTTCTCATGGGACTCAACAATCTCCACTCCCATCAAGCTAGAGATCTCCTCCTGCATATCATCTGAAACATTTTTACTAAACACCACCGAGCTCTTATTAAAGTTCACCAACTGGCCTGATGCTTTCCCATAGGTTTCTATCACATCCTGATTCTGATAACAATCTTCCAATTCTGCATTTGCATATAGCATACTATCATTTGCAAACAGTAAGTGATTAACTGAAGGAGCATCACTACAAATTTCAATACCAGAAAGTAACCCATCCCGCTGTTTCTATTATAGTAGAGCCGAGAAACCTTCCACCCCAATCAAGAATAGATAAGGAGATAAGGGATCGCTTTGTCGTAGACCCCGTGAAGGAATCACAATGCCTCTTGGTTTACCACGCACCAGAAAAGAATATCTAACTGTGGTCACACACTGCATTACCATGTCAATCCAGGACTGAACAAAACCAAATCTAGTCATTACCCTCCCTAGAAATTCCCACTCCATTCTATCGTACACTTTACTGAGATCCAGTTTAAGCACCATGAAGCCTTCTGCACCTTCCCTTTTGTTATACACAAAATGGGCCATTTCATTGGCCACCAGAATGTTATCCGTAATTAACCTTCCCAGAATGAAAGCACTTTGGAACGGTGATATCAAAGCAGGCAATATACTCTTCAATCTATTAAGAATAATCTTCGAGCACAACTTATAAATTACATTACATAAAGCTATGGGTTTAAGATCAGACATGTGCTCAGGAGTACTCACTTTAGGGATTAGACAGATATGAGTAAAGTTTATTTGCTTGAGAATTTGACCAGTATGAAGGAAACTTTGGACTGCTGCCGTGACCTCCTCGCCAATAGTCTCCCAATAGTGCTGGAAAAATAATGGAGGCATACCGTCCGGACCTGGTGATTTCGTCAGATACATCTCAAATAATGCACGCTTAATCTCCTCACTAGAATACGGGGAACAAAGCTGTGTGTTCATCACTGGAGTCACACAAGGATGAATAGATGAGATAGTTGTCTCCATTGCCTCATAATCTAGTTCAGAAGCAGTAAACATCTTAGTAAAATAAGATGACACTACCCTTTCCAGATCCTTGTCAGTCTCACACCAATTACCATCCTAATCATACAAACCATGAATCAAATTCTTCGGCTTTCTGTTAGCTGTTTTCCTGTGAAAGTACCCAGTATTCCTATCCCCCTCCTTTAGCCATGTCACCTTGGATCTTTGCCTCCAAAAAGCTTCCTCCTGAGAAAGAAGGGTTTGCAACTGACTCATTAAGTCTTTTTTCTCATCCTGTATAACAACACAAGCCTCAACATCCATTAATTCCTCCAAACGAGTACGAATCCCCAGCATACTCTGCTGTTGCTCTCGGAAAGCATTCTTCTGCTACTTATCAAATGCCATTCTTGTATGCTTAATCTTTTGTGTAATTCTGAACAAAAGTATCCCAGTTACATCCGTGTTCCAAACTTCTTTCACCAATGGATCACACTCAGGGTGCTGAAGCCAAAAGGCTTCAAACTTAAACCTATGAAACCGAGTTCTTTGCGGAATAGGAACCTTACTCGCATGCAGAAGAATTGGGACGTGATCAGAATCACTAGGGGGCAGATGCACCAGTTTTGCATAACAAAAAATATCGCACCACAAGGGAGTGCATACTGCCTTATCCAACCTCAATTTGGTGTTGGCATTCCACCATGTTGAACGAGACCCTTGAAATCCTAGGTCTAGGAGATTGCAGTATCCAAGTGCCTCACGAAATCCTCGTATTTGGCCCTCAGCCCTAGCCCGGCCATCTATCTTCTCACCATTGTTGAGTATCTCGTTAAAATCTCTGATCACTACCCATGGCAAGGAGTCAAGATCAGAAAGATCCCGAAGGAGCTGCCATGACCTGTCTCTATCTGCAGTTTTTGAAAAGCCATAAAAGCCCGTCAATCTCCAATTTGGTTCACCTGGATTGCCAAGAACAACCATATCCATATGATGTGCAAATTTCGTACCCACCTGAACTCGCACATCGTCATTCCAGAACGCTCCAAGGCCCCCTCAACTGGCCGTCGCTTAGAACTGCCTCCGAGTGCGCAAAACCTAGCGCATTATGCAGTGCAGTAAAGTCAGATGCACAACTTATTTTTGTTTCACAAAGGAAAAAAAATTGAGGCCAGTTTTGAGAGATCAAATCCTTTAAAGCCCTAGTTGTGGTGTCATTGCAGATTCCTCGACAATTCCAACTTAGAATTTCCATATCCATGGTAAACTGTAACTTGCTTTCTAGAACCCTAGAAAGTAACCCTAGCAGAGAACGGATGGGTCAAAAAAAGGCCAGCATTATCAGAGGGAGGATTCAAAAAGTTGGAAAAATTAATTAGTCGTGATTTTGTTTAAAAAAATAAAAACATTAATTAAAGGTAAAACATAAAAGAAAAAAGGAAGTAGGAAGAAGTAAAACAAATATGAGTGGAATGTGACCAAAAAAAAAGTACGTTATGAGTGGAAGAAAATTGAAAGGAGTAAAAGAAATATGAGTGGAATGTGACCAAAGAAAGAAAGTACGTTATGAGTGGAAGAAAATTGGAAGAAGTAAAAGAAATATGAGTGGAATGTGACCAAAAGAAAGAAAAGTATGGTATGAGCGATAGAAAATGGGAAGAAGTAAAAGACGAAGAAGATTATGAGTCTCGGTCCAGTATCGATATGATGGCAACAATACACCCATATCAGGAACAAAGACGAGCAAATAGCACTGGAGAAGTAATATTGGCAACGTGATCTGACCAAAAGCAATGACAAAATGCATGGGAGAAGTAATATTTTGGAAAAAATAAAATAAAATAAAGGTAAAACACAAAAGAAAAAAGAAATTTGGAAGAAGAAAAAGAATATGAGTGGAATATAACCAAAAAAAGAAGTATGGTATGAGTGGAATATAACCAAAAGAAAGAAAGTATGATATGTGTGGAAGAAAATAGGAAAAAGTAAAAGATGAAGAAGATTATGAGTTTGAGTCCGATACGGAAGAAGTCTTGGAGGGACATGGAGAAGAAGAATTAGAGGCTTAGGCTTGCAAATGCTTCATTGTATGCTTATTGCCTAACAATTTCTCTCTATTTTGATTTTTGAGGAGTCCTCTTTTCTTAATGAGGACTATTTTGAACATTCTATATTCAATTGTATTACTCTTTTAAGTCTTTGTATATTCTTAGTTATATAAATAAAGCCTATAAAAATAAAATAAATATTAAAAAGATACAAAACTGCCTAGGCGCCTGAGCTCCAGTCTCATGGCCGTTGCCCGACTAGCGCTTATCGATGTTTAGAACCTTGTAAAAGAAAGGATTAATTTCAGTTTACCCCCCTGAAGTTTGGGGATGTCATCAGTTCACCCCCCGGACTCTCAATTTCACTTTTTTACCCCCTGAACTTTCTAATTTGTGTCTTCCGTGCCCAATTTCTGCTGCTTCGTCCAATTTGGACGTTAAATTCAAATGTTGAGGGCTAAAATGGTCATTTTATGACCAAATAATTATACAAAATAAGTCTTGCAAGAGGTGAGGTTCGAACCCCCAACCTCTTTCACAAAAGCCAAACTCCCCACCGCTGGAGCAAGAGCTATCCTCAGTATATTATGTACAAACTTCATATTTATACTCTTTTTAGACAAGGCCGAATAATTATACAAAATATTGGAAGATATGAGGTTCGAACCCCCAACCTCTTTTATAAAAGCTCAACTCCCCACCACCGGAGCACGAGCTGTCAATTGAATAATTTCTACAAACATTATATTTATACTCGTTTTAGGCGAGGCCGAATAATTATACAAAATATATAAACCTTGAAAGACATGAGGTTCGAACCCCCAACCTCTTTCATAAGAGCTCAACTCCCCACCACTAGAGCACAAGCTACCAAGTAAACAATTCCTACAAACTTTATATTTATACTCTTCTTAGGTGATAGATTTAAATATTATCTTAGGTGATATATATATATATCTTAATTTCTTTGCTATATATATTATATATAAAATAATCCTTGGAAATTAAGACTAAGATATTAATATATATATATATCTATATCTTAATATTTAAATCTATCACCTAAGAAGAGTATAAATATAAAGTTTGTAGGAATTGTTTAATTGGTAGCTTGTGCTCTAGTGGTGGGGAGTTGAGCTCTTATGAAAGAGGTTGGGGGTTCGAACCTCATGTCTTCCAAGCTTTATATATTTTGTATAATTATTCGGCCTCGCCTAAAAAGAGTATAAATATAATGTTTGTAGAAATTATTTAATTGACGGCTCGTGCTCCAGTGGTGGGGAGTTGAGCTTTTATAAAAGAGGTTGGGGGTTCGAACCTCATATCTTCCAATATTTTGTATAATTATTCGGCCTTGCCTAAAAAGAGTATAAATATGAAGTTTGTACATAATATATTGAGGATAGCTCCTGCTCCAGTGGTGGGGAGTTTGGCTATTGCGTAAGAGGTTGGGGGTTCGAACCTCACCTCTTGCAAGGCTTATTTTGTATAATTATTCATCTTAAAATGACCATTTTAGCCCTCAACACTTGGATTTAACGTCCAAATTGGACGGAGTAGCAGAAATTGGGCACGGAAGACACAAATTAGAAAGCTTATGGGGTAAAAAAGTGAAATTGAGAGTCCGGGGGGTGAACTGATGACACCCCCAAACTTCAGGGGGGTAAACTGAAATTAATCCTAAAAGAAAATATGAATAGAAGAAAACATGAAGAGTAAAACAAAAAAGAAAAAAGGAAATAGGAAGAAGTAAAAGAAATGTGAGTGGAAGAAGTAGAAGAAATATGAGTGGAATGTAACCAAAAAAAGAAAGAAAGTATGGTATGAGTGAAAAAAAATAGGAATAAGTAAAAGAAATATAAGTGGAATGTAACCAAAAAAAGAAAAGGGGAAATTACAAGTCCCCCCTTGTACTTTTTGGGATTCGACAGTTCAGTCCCTGCTATTCCAATTTTAACAGATAACTCTTCACACATTCAAATTTCACACAATTTGGTCCAAAATGACCATTTTACCCCTCACTTCCTCTTTGTTTTTTTATATATATATTTTTATATATATCTAATACACACACACACACACACACACACACACACATATATCTACATATACATACATACATACATACATATATATATATATATATATATATACATACACATTAGATATATATGTATACATACATATACATATATATATATATATATATCTAATGTGTATGTATATATCTATATATATATGTATATGTATATGTACACACACATATATACATATAAATATATATAAAAAGAGAGAGAAGAATAAAAACACACACACACACACACACACACATATATATATATATATAAAAGAGAGAAAGAGAAGAATAAAAAAAAAAAAAAAGAATAAGTGAGGGGTAAAATGGTCATTTGGACCAAATTGTATGAAATTTGAATGTTTGGGGAGTTATCTGTTAAAATTGGAATATTATGGGCTGAACTGTCGAATCCCAAAAAGTACAGGAGGGGACCAGTAATTTTCCCAAAAAAAAAAAAGTATGGTATGAGTGGAATAAGTAAAAAAAAATATAAGAAGAATGTAATCAAAGAAAAGGAAGTGTGGGATGAGTGCCAGAAAATAAGAAGATGTTGAAGGAAAATCGACTTTGTGTGTCTTATCAAACTAAGATTAGTTTCATGATTGTAATAGGAGAGAATGTTATAGAAATTATTTTTCCAAGAATTATGTAATGGTAATATGCCTTAATCAATAAATGACAATTGTATTAACTCTATCTCATGTGGCGCACCTAATTAAGTATGATGTCTAGGAAAGTAATTGAGATTAGTGATATTTAAGAGAGCCTTGCTCCACCGACATCTCTCTCTACTTCCTAGTCATATTTGATTGGAGTTACCAAACGGATAGAGTGACTAGGATTTGTCTAAATTTGATTTTTATTTTGCATTAGATAAATGGTCACAAAACTTTGATGTAATCATTGGCTATTATTAATAAAGTATCGACTTTTATCTCATGTCATAGACATATTTTTCGAACTTTATTACTTCAAAGACATAAGAGCCAATGGTTTTCATGTGGAAACACATTGTGAGAATGGACAAGAGTTCCTTTGCATCACCTCTAATGACTACGGACATAAAAGAGTCTTAGAGAAACTTATGTGTCTATTTAGTGGGTTGTATGCAACCACTATTCGAATAATTGAATCTAATCATGTTATGAGAGATGATTTATGGGATTCTAACACATATAGGTTTTGACATGACCGTCTGGGACACCCTGGTCGTGATATGATGATCTGTATATTAAAGACTTCACATGGACTTCCATTCTTTAGAACGAAGAGAAGTAAAAACCAAAAATTGGTTCGAGGAGATGCACCTGCGCCTCACGGGCCAAGACTGTGCAAGACTGGCCACTTAGGGCCGACACCATCTACCCCCTACGGCAACAACATGGCTTTGATGCCATGGACCATTGTTTGACTCCTCCTTCTACTTCTAAAGTAAATTATGACTTCGTGGCGCAACCAAAATCCTCATTGGTTGTTTCTAAAGCCCATCATTCGTTCTGCAAAGCCTGCTCTCTAGCAAAATTAGGATCGAGACCATCTTATGCAAAGGACACTAAAGAAAATATATCATTCTTACAAAGAATCCAAGGTGATATTTGTGGACCTATTCAACCACCATACGGACCATTTCGATATTTTATGGTGTTGGTTAATGCATCGACACGCTGGTCACATGTCATGCTATTATCCACTAGGAACGTTGCGTTTGCTAAACTCCTAGCACAAATTATTAAGTTTAGGGCTCACCACCCTGATCATCCTATTAAGTTTATAAGATTAGACAATGCTGGGAGTTTACATCAAAAACTTTTGATGATTATTACATGTCCATTGGGATTGATGTTGAACATCCAGTTCCTCATGTTCACACTCAAAATGGTCGCTAGGGCATTGGTAATGCGCACCAATCTCCCTATTTCTGCTTGGGAGTATGCAATATTGCATGCAGCTGTGCTTATTCGTCTGAGGCCCACTGCCACTCAACCCTTTTCTGTGTCCTAGATGGTGACTGGGTATGAGCCTAATGTCTCACACTTACACATATTTGGGTGTGCAGTTTATGTGCCTATTGCGCCGCGACAGCGCACCAAAATGGGTCTTCAAAGACGATTAGGCATTTATGTTGGATATGATTCTCCAACGATTGTCCGCTACTTAGAACCCTTGACAGGCGATCTCTTTACCGCTCGATTCGCGGATTGTCACTTCGATGAGACAGTCTTCCCGTCGTTAGGGGGAGATAAGAACATAAATATTCAACAGGAACGACATGAATTGTCGTGGTCTGTCCACACTTTGTCTCATCTTGATCCCTGAAGCGCACAGTCCGAAATTGAAGTGCGGAGAATTCTCAATCTTTAGAATGTAGCAGAATCGATGCCTGATGCATTTTCTGATATCTCTAAAGTGACGAGATCACATATACCTACTACAAATGTGCCTGTAAGGATTGATGTCCCTAAAATTAGAGGACATGACGCTTTCTCAAGGGCAACTGAGCATGGCGCCAACGTCCCCTCTCATAGTGATGGTGATGTTGTGGCTAGGCCCATAGCTCCTACCAGGAAGCACGGGAGGCCCATAGGTTCGATGGATTCTCACCCAAGAAAGAAAGCGAGTTTGGCACAAAATAATCCATTGATCACCGATGTGAATAATCCATCTCATGAGAATATCCCGGATTATGGTTATGTCCAAGAGACATCATTAGGGGATGCTCCAATGTCAGAACCAATTCCAGAGAATAGAGAGATCTCCATGAATTACACTAGTGTACATGAGATGATGGATAGAAATTATATGGCTATTGATGATGCATTTGCATATCATATTGCAAAAGGAATTATAGAATATGATGATATTGAACCTCGCTCTGTCGAAGAATGTCAACGAAGAGCGGATTGGCCTAAATGGAAAGATGCGATCCAAGCTGAATTGGATTCACTAGCAAAGAGACAGGTATTTGGGCCTATAACGCAGACACCCCCAGATGTAAAACCTATTGGCCATAAATGGGTCTTTGTTAGAAAGCGTAATGAGAAAAATGAGGTGGTTAGATATAAAGTCCGCCTCGTGGCGGAAGGTTTCTCACAACGCCCTGGAATCGACTACGAGGAGACATGTTCTCCCGTAATGGACGTTATAAATTTCCGCTACCTTGTCAGTTTGGTAGTTTCTGAAAAACTTGACATGCAGCTTATGGATGTGGTTACAGCATATCTCTATGGGGATCTAGATTCAGAGATATATATGAAGGTTCCAGATGGACTTCAATTACCCAAATCAAGTGGCTCTAAACCACGGAGCGCGTTTTCAATAAGATTAAAACGCTCACTATATGGATTAAAACAATCTGGACGGATGTAGTATAACTGTCTAAGTGACAACTTGATTGGGAAGGGATATATTAACAATGAAATATGCCCATGCGTGTTCATTAAAAGAACAAGTTTGGGATTTGCAATCGTAGCAGTTTATGTCGATGACATGAACCTAATTGGAACTCTAGATGAGTTAAAGGAAACTGCTAAATACTTGAAATCCGAATTTGAGATGAAAGATCTTGGGAAAACACGGTTTTGTCTCAGTTTAGAACTCGAGCACCTTAGTGATGGGATTTTGATCCATCAGTCTGCATATACTTAGAAAATCCTAAGGCGCTTTAATGAAGATAAAGCAAAGCCAGTGGGTACTCCCATGATCAGCCATAGTCTTGAGCCCGGAAAAGATCCGTTTCGCCCAAAGGATGAGGACGAAGAATCATTAGAGGCCGAAGTGCCCTATTTAAGTGCAATAAGTGCATTATTGTACTTAGCTCAATGCACAAGACCGAACATCTCCTTCACAGTGAACTTGTTAGCTCGATATAGCTCTACGCCAATACGCCACCATTGGATTGGTGTAAAGACAATCTTTCGATACCTAAGAGGTACGATTGATATGGGCCTATTCTATCCCTACAAAGAGAAAAGGAATGACAAAAGGATGAGATCGGACCAAATTGGCTCAAGAGCCATCGTCCAAAATGCCATGGCTGGCAACATTGCCGCCGCCACCACCACCAAGGGTGGCCGGCCTCACCCTCCTCCACTCCATCAAAATGACAATGATGTTTTGATGGGTTTTGCTGATGCAGGTTACCTCTCTGACCCTCACAAAGGTCGCTCCCAAACGGGTTATATCTTTACCATGGGAAGCACTGCGATATCTTGAAGGTCTACAAAACAGACCCTTGTTGCTACTTCCTCAAATCATGCAGAGATTATTGCTCTACATGAAGCTGTGCGTGAATGCATATGGCTAAGGTATGTAATTAAACATATTCAAGGAAGTTGTGGTTTGAAGTCTACCATGGATGAACCTACATGCGTTTATGAGGATAATGCAGCTTGTATTGAACAAATGAAGTTAGGTTTCATCAAGGGCGACAACACAAAGCATAGATCGCCTAAGTTCTTTTATAATCAGCAACAACAATCACTTCTAAATATTGAAGTGAATCAAATCCGATCAGAGGATAATGTAGCGGACTTATTCACTAAGTCATTACCTAAATCCACCTTCGAGAAACATGTGAAGAGCATTGGATTGAGAAAGTTATCCGAACTTCCATGATTGTAGTAATTAGGGGGAGATATCGACATCAGGGGGAGTCATGATGTCTACATGTTCGATCTCGAAGAATGAAGGACGTGTTGTACTCTTTTTCTCCTCATTGAGCTTGTTTTTGTCCCACATGATTTTTCACTCGAGTAAGGTTTTTAACGAGGCAACGGATGAAGCGTCACCACCAAGTTTGAGCGACACAAGGGGGAGTGTTGCAGGAAAATTGACTTTGTGTGCCTTATCAAACTAGGATTAGTTTCATGATTATAATATGAGAGAATGTTATAGAATTCCTACTCCTATTCGGAATATTTTTCCTTGTAACATTAGAACATGTACTTTGTAATCCTTATATATAGGGCTCCTATTCTCAATATTGAATACACAATCTCTCTCAAATATCATATTCTTAAACAGAAGAAGCGTAAAAGAAATATGAGTGGAATCACTGGAATGTAACCAAAAAAGAAAAAGAAAAACCAAGGGAAGAAGTAAAAGGAAAAGGAACCCCCAGAGGAAGATCGAACTAGTTCTTTTAGTTTGTGGTCACACTGGTGTTGTTCCCAATTTATTTCTCATCTTTCTCAATAAGCTAGTTTGTGGTTTCTTACAAAAGCTAGACCTCGGATGGAAAAATTATTGAAGAGATCGATCAACGAGAGCATGGGTGCTCAACAGCTTGATCATTCTAAAATTATTTCTTGTCGGTATGTGCGCACAATTGTAGTAGGGTGGCACATAATTAAGCGCTAGCAAGTCACACTGATCGAGTTATACTAAAATTTTACTCATCTATGTAACTCACTATCAATTAGTGCTTTTTTTTTTTTTTAGAACAGAAAATAACCATTAATCAACAAAGCTTATAATAGCAAGTCACCCGGGAAACCGCGGTCACAGAGACCATCAGGCCAGAAGGCCCAAACTCTAATCACCAGACGTCCATTTCCAAGGCTACTTTGAACATATGAACCCGAAAATTCCAGTAAAACCTCGTAATCAACCTCAAAGAAGGCAGCGTCCTCTTCAACACCGTGTCCGAAGGTACTAGACCACGTGTAAAGGATCGCTGACCAGCAAATCGACAACAAAAGTAAACCAGAGTTGAACAAAATCATCCTCGTCCTCGGGAATGACACCATTTACATGGCATAATACCTAGACCAAATCATGTCTCAATAGAGTAGGAGACCCACCCTAGCTCAGAAGAGTAGGGACTTATTAAACCTAAACAAACCAAACAGAAAACCCTAATGAAAACACAACTAAAACAAAAACAATTGGAAACCATGCAGCACCAGCAAGGCCCAAAAACAGAGGCCCGGCCCAACACCCACTTCTCCCAACAGTAATCCAACAATGCCGCAAACCGTTCCCGCCACCGGCGAGCACCATCAACACCACCCTGCGGCCTCACCACATCCTGATACCGTCCCTCCACCTTGCCAAAAGGCAAGCAAATTCTACACCCAATTGACGACCGCATCCAGATTCAGAACCATAACAAAAACAGATCCCTACAGGGATCCCTTCTGCCGTGATTTGACCGCATCCGCCATAACCCAAATCGCCTGGTCGATGACACCATAACCCACCGCTAGGAAGAAAGAATTTGCCACAGCCCCAGAACCACCGTCGCTCCCAATCCGAGAGGGACATATCTAGATCGATCTGCCCAACCCGAGGTTGAGAACCAACCCTCCTCCCCTGGACCATGTCTCTGCCTTGAGGACTTGCCACTAACCAGCAACGTCCTCCCCTCTCGGGCCAGAACGCAACGGTGGGATCGTCGGTGGCGTTCGGCCGAAAGAGAATAAACAGACTCCGGGTTTACCTTTTCTTCTTCGCGCGTGGGGCGTGTTCTCCTTTTTCCGGTTTACTCTCTATCAATTAGTGCATTTGAGTGGTGTATTGAAGAGGAATAGAAAGTTACATCTTTACTTGCATAGGTTTAACTTCGTCAACTTTGACTCAAAGAAAAGAGTATCTCAATATGCACGAGAAAAACCATCACGTGTAATCACATTATTCCCATGGAAGAGTAAAGACTATACCAGCTAGTCCGCTATTTAACATACAAATAAACTTGGCCATAATATTCCATTTTCGTTTAATTGGTTCGAAGATCATAATCTCTTTTAACAATTACGAAACATGTTATGCCGTTCAAATTGGGTTATGGACTTGCTGGTCGTCCATCTAGTGGTACGCAAGTTAACGCGGTCTTAATTGGCTTAATTTGGACTAGAGAGATCGATATATCTGTTCAACGTAATGAGAGCACACAGGACTTGCTAGCTTGGATACTTTGCAATTCAATTGATCTGTAATTTCTGTGTTGACTAATAGGAAAAAGAAATAGAGACTAGCTATCATTGCTTTTTCTATGATTTAATTGCTTCGAATCCTTATTTATGTACTTATGCTCCGATGTATGTGAATATATAAATAGGCTGCAATACTAGGTGAGAAATCATTGTAAATTTAACGGAGACATGGTGATGGCTCATGGCAGCTTCTTTGTCTTCCTGATCTTCTTCTCTTCCTTTATATCTACAAATAATATTCTTCATGCATACGCATCCAACCAAGCTCAGAGCAACTCACTTGGTCTCTCATCTCCTCCTTCCTCAAACCGGATTTCTATTCATTGTCGCCCTCGTCGGGGGAGCGGGGGGCCGGGCATTTCTAAGTGTAATCACAATGATTTGGCCTCCCTTACTATGTGGCACGGCACGCCCGTTGGAGGTATTTTTTTGTCCCTCACTTATTGGTTCCATCTCACCCACAGTCCCATAACAATTCCCTTTATATACATATATACACACGCGTGCACACATACATGGTCCTTCTACGGAGAGATTCTTTTTCTTTTTTTTGTCATTTTAAGTGACCGATTATTTCACCAACTTTTTGATCATTTGTCAACATCTCCATTGTTCAGTTGTTAGGTTTATATTAGTAGATCAATTCTGCAAATTTTCAGCCAAATTGATAATCGTTAAGACATTCAAAACTGTGATTTACAATTATAAAACATGAACGGTTCAGGTTTGACATATTTGGTTCGTCTATTGATTTGATATAGTTTGATATCTTAATAGTCATCAATTTGGCTGAAAATTTGCATAAATGATCTATTCATGGAGTCCTAAGAAGTGAACGGTCGAGATGCCTATATGTGATCAAAAAGTGGGTCTCACAAATGATCTCTTAAAATGACCAAAAAAAGGAATCTCTTAGTGGAAGGCCCCTATATATATAGGGAGGATCTTCACTTTACCTCCTTAAAGTTGAAATGAGAGAATATTTTTAATTTTAGCAAATTTTTAGCCAAATTGATGACCATTAAGGTATCAAACTAGATTAAATCAATGGATGAACCAAATATGTCAAACCTGAACCGTTCATGCTTATAATTGTAAATCACAATTATGAATACCTCAACAATCATCAATTGGGCTGAAAATTTGCAGAAGTGACTCATTAAAAAACTAAAAACTGAACGGTTGAGATCCCAATATGTGATAAAAATGTTAGTCTAATAAGCGATCTCTTAAAATGACTAGAAAAAGATCCCTCGCTAGAAGGGCTATATAGAGGATCTAGAAAGGTGCTCATTACACTGGAAAAGTGAGGATGTTTTTATTTTTAGCGTGTAATTTAACGATCTAAACCATTCATTCTCTAGTTATATACACATATATGAATCCTACAAGAAATTAGCTAGATCGAAAAATGTTTAACCATTTGATTAGCACAATGTTCTTTTTAATTTTATCTAACGGATTATATTTGTTTACATAATTTTGAATGACCAAATGATTATGGATTTGATCGATTTTTTTGTAGACACAATTCTTGCTTAGGAATCTAAATGACCAATGGTTAAAATCATTGAATTAGGTCATATACTAGTGTAAAATAGTAAAAAATTCTCAAATTCTTAAACTAAGGAGGTCCTCTCTAGATCCTCCATAGATAGATAGATAGATAGATAGATAGATACATACATACATACATATAGCCCTTCTACTAAGGAATTTATTTATTTTTAGTAATTTTAAGGGACCTTTTTTGGGACTCTCCTTTCGATATACATATCGGCATCTAAACTTTTAAGTTTTTATGTCTCCATACTTTGCGAGTGTTAAATTCATTAAACTAATACCATACCTTGTCCATTTTGTTTACTTTGCAGGGATCATTGGAAACAATCACGTCTAGCAGTCTCTCCATAATACCTCCAAAGCATCTCAGTATTCTAAAATAAGCATCTTTAGCAGACTCTCTATCTTGACTCTTTAGCTATTTTGGAGAGCGTGTTAAGATTTTCATCCATAGAGGTCGTACCAGACTGTTACGTGGCTCTTTATTTTAATTTTTAGCTATTTCACTCTGAAATATAAAAAGCGAGATGAGGCTCTCTATTATTTTTGTTAATTCAGAACATTCCTTCTAAGTTGTTGTATGTAATTTATAAATACATGTAAACTTTTATTATTCATTTAAAAAATAATATAAATTTAAAACTAGCTAAAATAGTTACTCTAAGAAAAGAAAAAAAAAACTACCTAAACTAGAGAAAACTGAGGGAAACGTATTTTAAAAGTGGTTTGCCAAAATGACTTTTTAGCTATCTTAGCTAAAATTTAACTAAAAAATGACTAGTATTATTAAATATGCACTAAGGTATTTTTTTTTTTTAATCAACCCAAAGGAGCGGTAATATATTCATCTCCAGCTAGAGTGGTCGTTACATACCCTTCCGCTGTCATCTTAAGCCATAGTGACATACAAGAGGGTGTGGTAGTACCCATAGTGGTATATAAACAATAGGTCCACTTATTAGACATAAAAATAGTGTGAATTCTTCTTTGGTACTACTCCAGAGGCGCTAGAGACACCTAGATTGCACAACAAGTGCTTAGTTCCCTAAAAGAAGTAAGGAAATTTATTGAATATATAAATAACAAATACTTAGTTAAAAAAGCAACCCAAGGCCCAAAAGATAATTAAACCCTAGGCCCAAAACAGTTGACCTAGCCTAGTTTCCTTCATCGCTGTAGACAGGACATGAATGAACCCCAAGCAACTCACAACTCGCCGCCGTGACTTGTCACTGCAAGCACACCACTGTAAGTGCACAATGATCTGTTGCACCATCGCCACCATGAACCAAGGGACCAGCTGCACCACCACCACAAAACATGGAAATAGCACCATCGCAACGCCATACCAAAGTCCCGCTGGAGATCCAGTGTCACCCCTCGAATTTCGAATAAAGAAATTCAAATTTGAAACGCAATAACTTAACAAGCCTAAAAAGAACATTTAGAAAATTTTTCCTTTAAACTAAGCAATAAACAAATTGAACTCACCATGTCAATACCGACTCTTTCTCTAGAGTCACATATTACATTACCAAGTGTCTACAAATTAAACTGCACAACAATTCAATAAGTAACACATCCACCACTCTCACTACACAGTAGAAGACTAAAACCAAAAGTACACTTTTACATCCAAGCTACAACAGCAACAAAACCTTAGATTCGACGACGGTTACTCTGACGTGCACAATAACCCCTGCACCATGAAATAGTGCACTGGGTTGAAACAACAAACTCGGTAAGCCTTTGCAAGCTTGTGTGAGTAAACTCAAATAACCAGAACAAACACCTTTTCGACTAAAGGAAAACAAATCAACACAGTGATTATTTCCAAAATCAAGATCCTTTTCTTTTTAAGGAAAACACAAGTCACCACCGTGACAAAACAAATCATTTGTAGACTCAACCACAAATCCAAGAAATCACTCTTCTTTCCTCTCAATAGAAAACATTAAGGCCTCGTTTGGTTCACGGAAGGAAAATCGATTCCCTTGTCTTTCCCGTGGGGAAGGGAAACTAAAGTTCCTGTCAGATTTCATTTCCTGTGTTTGGTAAAGCAGGGAAAGCATCCAGGAAAGATCATTTAATTTCCCTTCCGATGTTTGGTTGGTGCAGGAAAGGAAAGTAAAAATATATCAATGTTTCAACAATACCCTTCTATTTTAAAATATAAAAAAATCTGTAATGAATTTTCAACATTACCAAAGATACTCAAGCAATTAATTCTAGGATATTATTGTCCAAAATTATTGCAATTAATGCTGGGAAATGGGATGGGAAACTCAATCCCATGAAGTTTGAGTGGAATGAGTTTACCCCCAACTTTCCCCTATGTTAGGAAAGCATTTCCGGACTTTGTGGTTACCAAACAAAGGAAAGGAATAACTTTCCTTTCCCAAGTCCTCAAATCCACGAAACAAACTAGGCCTTATCACCACAATGACATGATAAAACATTTCTCAACTCACTATGAATCTCAACCACAACTGCACTCACAAATTAAACTAAATAAAATCAGTAATTCCTTCATAGAAAATTAGTTCAGGAGATCACCAAAAAGCACACAATCCAAAAATCTTAGTAATCCCTGCATATAGTTTAGTTCAGGAGACTACATTAAAATCAATAAATATAAATCATAGTAATCCTTGCATATAGTTTAGTTCATGAGATTATATTGAAATCCAACAATAGAAATGATAAAGGAAAAATAAATAAGGAAATCAAACAACTCACGCTAAAGCCAATAAATCACCCTCTCAACTCCATTAAAACAATCGTATAATGATGATTTGTTTTCAAAACTTGACATACTTACCTCTTAAGGATAACATATATACATCACTAAAGTGACAAAATCATATTATTGTAACTCACAATTTAAATATGGAATCAAGTCCCTCCTTAGACAATTAAAAGAAAGGATACACCCCAAACTCTCTTTTAAAAACACGTACTCATGAGTCCCAAGTAACCTACTTGTTACCCCTTATGACATCCAATAGCAGACAGACTAGAACTTTAACTGAATCGTAACCATACCTCAACCAAGGATATATTTCCGATTACCCACCCTCGATCACTACTTTGACCCTTGATCCGTAGACCCTCGATCCATAGACCAAAATATTTAAAAAGTCACTCACGACTCAAAATGCTACACAACTGCACATGCTCTTCAGAACAATATAATTGACTGCAACAAAATATTGTTTTCGAATCTCAACTTCAATCTCCAAAAAACAATATAGAAATCAGCATTCAAACAATTGTTTTCACATCTTAAACCACCAGCATAAATTGATATGTAGAACTCTCAAATAAGAAAAGTCAATAATATAATTATTTCCATCCCAACTCATTTATTTCCTCAGAAAACCAAATCACAAATCATACTAATTCCACCTCATTTCACAACCGCACCAACATATATATGTCACGTAAATACACACACACACACACAGTCATACTATAGTTCACCAAATACAAAACCCATAAAAATTATTTTTATAATAAAACCACATTTTACTTACCTATGAACCGTAGACAATCAAGTTCATATAATTTAAAAAAAAATATTTATTTTCGAAAACGATTTCACTATTTAACAAATAATTATGAATAATAAAGTAACTCCGTTAATAAATGAAACTCGTGAGATTTACTCACCTCTAAATCCCATTGCGTCTTCTCTCACAACCGAGACAAAGTACAAAATACTCTCCGTCAATCACCTAAGTAAAAGAAGGTCTCAACTTAGTAGATGAAACACAAGCGAATAAAGTTTGAATTTCTCATTTGAACTAAAACCCGAAAGTAACGCCAACTGAGACTAAACCTCATCCAAGACCAACCAAAATCTTCAGAATACTTCTATGATCAATATGTCGAAACTACAAGTCGATCCAACGGTCAGATTCTCACGGATTGAAAACCGAGATAATCAAAACCACTAAAAGCCCTAACATAATCAAACGATCTCTACATATTACAAATCATATATCAAAATGCTCATATCGACGAATAGATGATAATGAAGTAAGAAATTGCCCCAAACATGGCCGGATGCACAGCCGCCAGTGGCTGCGCATGGACTCCACGCGACGTCGGACCGACACCAAAATCTGGACAATCAGTTCCTACCAACTTTTAGAGCACAACAAGGAGAACAACTTTCATACCTGGGACTAAGGCCGATTCGGCCTAGATCAAGCTCTAAAATCTCCAACGTTGAACTTCAATTCGTGATTTTGGCCACCACACTTCGAATTGAGTTTCGAGGCTTGTATGGCTGTGATCAGGAGGAGGACAACTCTAAAACCTGACTGGTTTCAAGCCGTGAAATTTGAAAAAGTAAGGTGAGTTTGGGTCTACAGCTGTCGTTTGTCTAGGCTTCGATCCGTCGTCTGCGGTTCTTACCGAAAGAAAAGGAAGGCTGGGGGAGGACTGCTAGGTAACTTCATATGGTTCATTTACTAACGGAATTTCATTAATTACATTTAATTGTTATGTTTGAAAAATGATTTTAAGAAAATGAATTTTTAAGTATATAAAAATGAATTTCTCGGTTTTTACTACGTGTGAACTATAGTTGGTATTAGTAGTCATTCCTGTGTGGGTGACTACGTATATATATATTTACGTGGAATATATATATTGGTTGATATGACATTGGGTGAAGTATTGATTTGATTGATTGATTTATCATTCCGAGCATTTCTCTTGAAGATATAAATTATCATATATTGTTGAGTTGATGTTGATAAAGAGTAATTGAGTAAAGTGTGATCCTTTCATTTATTGTCCATGAGAGACTTGGATCATTATTGATTGTGGTGTTGATTTGTATGACTTGATTGATTCATGATTTGGGGAAATTATAGAGCATGTGGGATTCGATTTTGATGATAGCTTGGAGACGAGAACATATTATTTGGAATTGGTTTTGCTATTTGTTGAGGTTGTGGGAGATGAGGAAACAATTTTATGTGACGATCTCTGTGAATGCATGTGTGGTGACTAGTGTGAGGGTATGGGATCGGACGCCATAATCCTAGGTGGATGACGGGCTACGATTGAGTAAGTGTGATCGGATGCCATAATCCTGGGTGGATGACGGGCTAAGATTGAGTAAGTGAGTCGGACACCATAACCCTAGGCGGGTGACGGGCTACGATTGAGGAGAGTATTGGACGCCATAACCCTAGGCAGTGACGGGCTACAATTGAAACGAGTTATTTTGTGAGATTGTGTATTCAGAATCGAAGGGTGAATTCGTGGTTTTAGCGTGAGTGTTTGATTTATTTACTTATTTTCCATCTTCTTTTCTTTGGTTGATTTATATATATATATATATATATATATATTTCTTTTTCATTTCTATCGTGTGATTTCTTTATCTACTTTCTTTTTTATTTCATTTGTTTTATTTTAATGTAATCTCCTGAACTAAACTATATGCAGGGATTACTATGATTTCATTTGTTTGATTTTAATGTAATCTCCTGAACTAAACTATATGCAGGGATTACTATGATTTC
>BDJD01002224.1:35301-75361 GCA_002564525.1 Rosa multiflora
TCGGTAGCGTGGACGTCGAAGGGTAATCTTAGTTTTAAGTCTTCCGCTGTGTAGTGAGTTGTGGTGGGTGTGTTTACTTATTGAATTGTCATTCAGTTTAATATGTAAACTATTTATAATGTAATATGTGACTCTAGAGAACGGGTCTGTATTGACATTGTGGGTTCAGGATATCTTTACTTGTTGTTCTTTAAAGAAAATTTTTCCTGGTGTTTAGTATTGATGTCTGAACCATCACGCCCTGTGTATTTACTCTGATAATTAATTGTGTTTGAAAATTGGGGAGTGACATTACTCTAAGTAGTTTCGGTAGCACTGCCAGAGATGGCCGAAAAACGAAACTGGAACCTGGTCGGGTCGGACGGGATCTGCGTCGAGCTAGGGTTTTCTGGAGGAGAGAGAACGGAGAAAAACTTTCCAAATTTGGAAATTTCAGAAATTATGAAAAAAAAAATCTTAAAAACCCATATTAATAGAAAATTTCCAAAATTAGAAACTTCTTCCGCTGACCATAACTTTTTCATACAAACTCCAATTTCCGCATTCTACATATCCACGAACTCGTATAGATGCGCTCTACCACTTTCGTAAAGGAAGTATTTAGAGAAACTCAACGAATAAAAATTCAACTCCTTGACCCCTCGATAATAAAATTTGTTAAGTAATTATTCATCCGAAACACTTCCACTCCATCCCTGAACCACGAAATGGTCCTAATAATCAAGTTAATAATTTCTGAAAAATCATCAGAAAATAATAATGAATTTTCAGGGTATTATTACATCCAGCGCTGTCAGCGCAGTTTGGAAAGGAGATGGATTCTGATCCATTCCAATCCAGCACCAAACTCGCCTCTTAGAACTGGTGTCCATGGATGCCTTGCCTCCGAACCCAATCTGGAAAAGCCTCGCCGATCAAAATCTGTCAAAACCTCAATCCAAACCGCCTCCCAGATCAATGGGTATTAGACCAAAAATCGCCAGGTCAGTAGCAGCCTATCATTGGCGTGGAAAAAGCAGCCCGACTCCGAGCGCTGCCGAGATAGAGAAAGTTTGTAAACCATAGAGCAGGAAGTCCATGTTTTAGCAGACTAGACAAAAGTGGCTAATGATAGAGTCGCCGCAATAAACTAGTTTGAAACGTCGATAATTCCACATATGACATGTGGAGTCTAATGAATTTACACATGTGGCGACCCGGAGACCAGATTACCACAGCGCCGCCTCCCCAAAGAACCCTATACCCCCGACACTTAGGGAGTGAGTGTCTTGGGCCTTAAATTCCTCAAAGAGACAAGGCCTTTAGGTTGGAAAACAATATATCTATAAGCCCGAAACTCTTGGGCTTGTATAGTGCGCTTGGCTTGTAATCACAAGATTACGAACTAGGCGAGGAAGAGGAAAGGAAGGTGGTGTTGTACTTACATGTGCCAGAACGAGCATAATTAGCTATAATGAGCCACGCTCATGGTACCGCCAGAGGTACCGACTCCCACCAAGGGGGTAACCTGCGAAGGCACGGCCAGACGGGCTACCGCTCTAGCCCTGGATAGCCCCCAGATCACCGCTGACGCGCCACCACGCGCTGCGTCAAGATGGCATCAGAGCTCTAGACGCTGGGAATCGAAGCACATCAGTCCCACATTGGAAACAAGAAGAAGATCAACCTCTTCCTCACCTATAAAAGGTTCTCTCCTCTCTCCTCATTAATTACGCAATTACTACTCATTTATTGTTATACTGCCCATATACAAAGACTGACTTAGGCATCAGAGAAGTGAAGACCGCCCAACGCGGTCTCCCTCTGACGCCCTGTCTCTCGTGTTGCAGTAAACAGAAGTCATCTAATCCTTGAAGTAGTGGTCCGCCCACCGGACCCGCGTTAAACAAAGAGTCGGCTACCGCCGGACTTGAGCATTAACAAGTGTTGTGTTGAGTTTTAGAACCTACGTCATTTTTTAGTTCTTAGCCCAAGTTTGCATTAGGTTCATTGAGTGGTAATTTACGTGAGTCTTCTAGGTCTAGCCCACTAGGACCTAAACTCAAATGGAGGTTCTAACTCTAGGGTTCCACTTTGGTGGTAAGCAATCACACACATCATCAACCATACATAACGTTGCAAAAATTTAACGAGATCGAACAAGCCAAATAAAAACAAACTTTAAATAAAACAAATTGTGGCCTCCAAGGATTATCCTCTGTACCCAAGGTTCGACAACAACAGCCTGCAAAACAAACTAAAGTAGGGGTTAGGCTCCTACATCCAGTCATTGCCCATGCCCGCCCCCATGTCTAAGTTTTAAAACATGAGTTATTGTTTTGAGAAAAAGTAATAGATAAAAACCGGTTTGCGATTCCATGCGATCGTCACCACGCAATTATAATTTCCACGGCAATTGATCTCCTTCCACAACTTTCATCATAACCGTCCATCTAGCCAATCACTTTCCGGAATTCAATAATCATAAGGCTAGAGACAAGGGAATAGTTCAATAGCAAGGGCATGGTGCACACTGCCCACCACCGGTGGCTCAAGGAAGACAGACCTCTCCGTACATCCCCATCAATTGCCAACACATCAATCTAATCCACGCAAACCATTTCAATTGTAAAACAGATAATTTTCAAAATCATGCAAGAGGCCTCATATAAAACATAGTATATGTAAGAAAAGCATAGATAGAGTTAAAGGCATCCCCTACCTGCAACTCTAGCTTTCTCTTGCAGCACTTGGCCTCAATGCAACCTTGTAGCAACCACCAACTTCACAAGATCCTACCACGATATCGAGCCTAGATCAATAAGCGGCATTAATAACGATGTACAAGACTAGCTAATCACTCTCAATGCTCTCCGGAGAAAACCTCTCCTTTAATCTAATTTATAACTAAATAAAAGACCATTAGGGCTATAAGGGAGAGTTGGTTTTTCAGGAAAAAGTGATAAAAATACCTTTAGAAGACAAGTTGTCAAAAGCTGGAAACAAAGTTTAAAAGGGAACTGTCAAGGGTCAAGGAAAAGTGTTCAAAATACTTGAGGTAAATTCTTGGGAAAATTTTGGAAAGAAGATGGTTTAACAACCAACTCAGTAAGATTGAAATGGTTATAGAATTTTAAGTGAAGCCATGTAAAGAATAAAGGTTTTAAAGGTTAAAGTAAAACGAAGTGCAGATTCTTTCCAGAAATATCAGCTTCTGTCCCCATATTTCAAAATTGCATAACTAATTCTAGAAAAATTATTTTGGGGTGATTAAAATTCTGAAATGTTCATCTTTATGTCTACTATATTTCTCTAGAAGTAACTGACCCCAAATTCTCAATGGTTTAGCTCCAGTTTTGAAATGAATGCAGCTGGGTCAGAATATACTGAAAACTGAGAAACTGCAGAAAGTGGTTCTTTTGTTCAAAGCTCTTTTGGTACCCAAAATGGCTGGTTAAGCAGACTCTAAGACACCTACAGAAAGTATCTAAAGCTCCTAAAGACTTAAACTCTCAGTCATCCTTTAATACTAAAAAGTGGAGGTCTTGTAGCTCAATAACATGATGTTTTGAAGACATGGTGTTTAGATAACCGTAAAACAAATAGACTCTTGGATCAAGCACGATTTTAATGTTCAAGATAACCATGATCTAGCACAAATACAACACATCAGAAACAATGAGAGGTTCTAAGTTAAAGCAACAAGGTTCCAACAACAATAGTGACAAGTTGTAATCTGCAAGAGTTTGTAACAACAACCAAAAAATATACAGAATGTTAAGGAAAGGATGATACTCACCAAAGACTAACCACAAAGGTTAGTTTTTCTTGAGGGTTTCAACAGGAAAGAGAGCTGAGGGAGCAGATTGGATCGAGCCCAGTTGCACACCAAGAAGTTCGCTCACTCTCGAACATGTAGAGTAAAACAGAAACTTCTCAATATGAGGAATGTAAGACCCCGGAAATTCGTTATTAATTTCTAATGGTTTCTGAAAATTAATTAAGTGTTCGTTGAGCTATTTCGTGGTTCGAGGGTGGAGCGGAAATTAGTTCGAGCAATTATTCGCTCAGAAAGCTTTGATTCAAGGGTTGACTTTTTATACGTTAGGATTCTGTGAAAACTTCCTTCATGGATATTGCAGAGCGCGTCGATACGAGTTCGTGGACATATGGAACGTGAAAATCAGAGTTCGTATGAAGAAGTTATGGCCATTGGAAAAAGTTTCCATTTTGGCATATATGGGATTTTTCCGAAAATTAATCAGAAAATCTGAAGTTTCCAAAAAGGGAAACTTTTCTCTCTCTTCGGTCCCGATCTCAATTTCGTCCCTCTCCCTTCGCCGGCGTTGTTCTCCCCCGTCCGGCCACCTATCGGCGCGATTCCAAAGGGAATCCTGCTCGCCTCAGTCCTCTCTACACGTCTGTGGTGGTGATTCGTCGTGGGAAGCACCGTACACAGCGGTACAAGGTCGAGAAGTGGAGCTGCCGACGTTGAAATCACCCCCGTGGGTTCTCCCTCCTCCGGCCACCATAGCTCTTGATCCTTGAGGGCTTTTCTAGCCCAGAAGACGTAGATTCTATATGCAAGACGACTTGCAACGATTCAAAGTGTCGACGTCGAATTTTGAAGATTGTGATTCTAGGGTTCATCGAGTTTCAGAGATTGCGAGGTAAATTCCTGCCATATGGCTTCGATTCAGACTTTGTGCTAGTTATGATTGTTTCAATTGGAGTTGAGATGAAGAACTTTGGTGTTGGAAGTTTTGCCAAATTCCGACTTTGGGCCGGTGGCGGTGCCGCCACTGTGGATGTGTTTTCTGGCGGTTTTCGGCCACCTCAGGGATAGTTTCTGTTCCTGATTTTGATCTACTCGTCGATACGAGCATTTCGATATACAATACATAATTTTTGGAGATCGTATGAGCATGTTAGGGTTTTTGTGATTTCGATAGTTTCGGTTATCGATCCGTGAGGATTTGGCCGTCCGATCGACTTGTAGTTTTGATTTATTAGTAAGTGGTTTCAATTAGTAAGTGATTTCAGTCATCAGTATCCAGACAAAACCTTAACATTCATATTTCGAAAGTTAATATATAAATGGGGAGAAGAATACCAGAGAAACTAACCTCTTACAAACTATGCCTGAACACTGGTGGAACTTGCAAGACCCTGCCCTTCACTGCCATAATTTCTTGGCCATACCTGGAAAGCAACTCAAGGCTCTCATCGGAGACCACCATTCTCTTGCGCCTAATACCCATTGAATTTCTTGACAGAATCACAACTAAAAACCCAAATTAACTTCAATGTTCCAAAAATAGACTGCAAACGTAAACCAAAAGGCAGAAAATACTAAACTAGCTGCAAGGAATCCAGTGCTAAGCAGAAGGAGTAGCTAAAATTTCTATCGAATACCATCGAAACCTTCTTAGTTACCTTCCTGGCCCCAATTTTGACATTTTTTCCTTCAATCCCAAATCCACATCTCCAATGTTCGAATCCAATACTGAAACCAAAAAATTCAAATCCCAGTTACCCATAACTGAATTTTATAATACAATAACCTACCAAAAAGTCGTCTCAACCTTAATCGCAATCAAAATCCTGAAGCCTCTTAAAAATCGACGCAAATCCTAACCCTAATTAATCAGACTCCGATTTTGAAGCCCAGAAGTCCAACGTCTTCACTCTCCGATTCAACTCTAGGTTTGCTTTCAAAATTTGTAAGCCCTGAACCCTCTGTACTTGCTTTCAAAGTTGTAACCACCGATGAAAGGAACAACCACCATCGCCGAAAGATCTGAAGAACGCTAGAGGCTACCCAGTTGGTTTTCTTCCCTTTGCTATTTCCCAGATCGAATAACCTAGCTAGAGGGAGAGATGGTTTTGGTCGAGGTTTGTCGAAGAGAAAGAGCTTTGATTGGGGTTTGTCGAAGAAGAGAGAGGGTTTGGGAGAGTGAGGTTTTGGTTTTGGAGAGACGCTGTTGAGAGAGTGAGGAGCTTTGCGTTTTGGTTTTGAGTCTCTGTCAAGAGAGGATGAGGCCCTGTCGAGAGAGTGGGGAGGGCTTTGGGTTTTTCATTATTTTTTTGCTCAAGTGTAGGGTTTCAAGCCCGGCCTATATCAATTTCGACAAGTCCTATCAATTTGGACAAGGACTCACACAACAGAATTTTGTAAAAATGTGGTCTGAATGCAACCATTTTAATTTGGGGTTTGTCTCCTATCAATTTGACTTCCCTCTTAGGGGAGTTGGAAAAAAATGGTGATGGAAAATCTCCCTCATTTCTGTCAAACATATTAGTCAGACCATAGTTTTATTATTTCTCGTTGCATGATCAATACATGTTGGGGGAAAATTTGGAGTTTGAGATGGGTTTCGGCACCACTTACATGGTGGGAAACTTGCCGCTCAAATTTTTTTTGGGTCACACAACGGTTTTGTCCTTAAACTCCTTCTAAACTGATTCATAAGTCCAGATTAGAAGACAGATTTTGTAAAAACGACGTTTGAAAAAATAAAAATCAATCAGACGACGGAAAAGTATAATGCGTCGTGTGAGAGGCGTCGTCTGATTCAGTTTTTGTAGTAGTATTCATTTATGAACGGATTTATTTATTACTCGTAATTACTTGTTTAATTGTTAAATCATTTTTGAAACAAATTATTTGTTTTAAAATATATGAACTTGATCGACAACGGTTCATGGGTAAGTTAAAACAATATTTTGATATAAAATGTTTTTCGAGAGGAATAATTTATAAAACTATAGTTGGTATTAGTGGTCATTCCTGCATGAATGACTACGTATATATATATATATATATATATATATATATATATATTTATGTGGAATATATATGTTGGATGGTGTGACATTGGTGAAGTTGTGTTTGGGAGTGTGATTAAATATATTGTAATACCAAAGTGGCGACCAAAGTGGCGATAGTTTATATTGTAGTACCAAAGTTGTGACCAAAGTGGCGATAATTGATATGTTGATTGTTATGAAGAGGATAGGAATTAATGTTGAGTGATTGAGGTTTGAGATTGTTGATGGGTGATGATCTACTTTAGTCAAAGTCGATGGGTGTACATCAACTATCGACTTTAGGTTGGAGTTGATGGGTGACCATTGACTTTAGTGTGGGTTGTTTGACTTCTTCATTGATATTCCTTTTCCTTCTAATTGTTGAATTTTAAGTAATCTCCTGAACTAAGTTACATGCAGGGATTACTGCCTTTTGAATTGTTTGTTTTAATCTCCTGAACTAAGTTATATGCAGGGATTACTGCCTTTTGAATTGTTTGTTTTAATGTAATCTCCTTAACTAAATTATATGCAAGGATTACCAGTTTTTGAATTGTTTGTTTAATGTAAATTCCTGAACTAAACTCTATGCAGGGATTTATATGATTTCTATTGTTGTTTTTAATGTGATCTCCTGAACTATGTTTCCATGCAGGAATTACTGATTTTACTTAATTCAATTGTAAGTGCGGTTGTGGTTTGAGACTTATAGTGAGTTGTGAATGAGTTGTGAGGTCATCGTTTTGACAAATGCTTTATGTTGAGGGGAAGTGAGTGTGATTTGTCGTTGAGATGATATGATATGATATGAACTTGATGTTTGGTTGTGTTTTGTGAAATTAAATAATGTTGCTTTAATTCATCTCATGAGTTGAGAAATTATAAGCATGCGTGACGTGAGTCACTTTATTTGAGTTTACTCATACGGGCTTAAAAAGCTTACCGGGTTTGTTTTGTTCAATCTCGGTGCACTATTCTATGGTGTAGGGGTTTTTTGTGCAGGTTAGAATATCGATTAATCATCGTCGAAGCTGAGGTGTACGTTGGGTAGCGTGGACGTCGAATGGTACTCTTAGTTTTAAATCTTCCGCTGTGTAGTGAGCTGTGGTGGGTGTGTTTACTGATTGAATTGTCACCCAGTTTGATTTGTAAATTATCTGTAATGTAATATGTGACTCTAAAGAACGAGTCGGTATTGACATTGTGAGCTCAGTTGTTTTGTTGCTTAATTTAAATAAAATATTTTCTATGTGTTTTTCTTGTATGTGCTTGTTAAGTTATTGCGTTTCGGATTTGAATTTAATTATTCAAAATTCGGGGCGTGACATGGAAGAGTTGTTTTGAACGTATTGAGCCTAAAAATTGAAGAAAAAAATAGGAACTTGATAATTCAAGAATCTTACCAACTGTTGGTATGAATCTCAAGCAAGATGTGGGGGATTTGGGTAGAGCAAGAAAGGAAATTCAAGCAGAAATCCGGAACAGTCTCGTTTCCGAACAGCTTCTGCTTCAAGGGGTGTACAGGTCTCAAATCGACTCTGATGGGGCTGAAATTTAGAGCTAGATAGAAAAGACATAGGTGAACAACTTTGATGAAGAAATTTTTTAGATCGGAGGTCCCTAACTAGGCATTTCGGGGCATGCAAACACACTGATTTGCACAAGAACGAGAGGAAGGGTGAGAAGAGGAGAGTGGACGACGACCTCTGGTTTGGGATTCTCCCTTTTGAAGGCCTGGATTGATGTTCTTAGAGGAGTTGCCATATGCATGGTGATAACGTGGAATAGAGTTGCTGATCGAGGTTTCCTTTCCCTCTGCCCAACTTTGACGTGAACAAAGAAAGAGGAAAAGCTGGGCTTTGCGTGTGAGGTCTGCTTGGGGAAAGTGAAGGAATGAAATCAGATAAATTTGGGGTAAAAATAATAGGTTGTAAAAACCAAAATGATGGGGAAAATAAAAGTAAAATAAGTAAATAGAAGAAAACTCAAATTAAAGTGTTGGCAAGACCAAATAAGGATTGGGCCTCACCAAACTTGTATTTAGATAGAAAAATGGCAAAGTAAGTTTTATCGGAATTTTGCTCGAGTTTGAAAAACATAAGGAGTAAATAAATTGTGCTTTTGAAAGTCGGTGGGATGGTTGACGAGTAAGCTTCGGGTAAAGCGAGTAGAAATTCCGCCAATTGT
Source organism: Rosa multiflora (assembly GCA_002564525.1). Lineage (NCBI taxonomy): Eukaryota > Viridiplantae > Streptophyta > Magnoliopsida > Rosales > Rosaceae > Rosa > Rosa multiflora. Next base: position 44,278 of record BDJD01002224.1, read on the forward strand.
TAAGAAATAAAGTAAAATGAGAAAATCGTAAACGCACGCACAAGTAGATTTCAAAATTATGTAAGGATTCTATTATGAGCTACAAGAACCTTATTGGATCAAGGGAGATGTTCGGGTTAAAGGTCAACTAACATATTTAGGCTAGGTTCACTAGCATACCTGTCTGTTCGGTGTCCAAAGTAAATTATGGACTCTAACCCTAAGCTATTTTTGGGCCTAAGGCCCAAGCCCAAACTATTTCCAAAAGTCTTTGTCCAAACAAAGGTCGCGAAAAATTATCTCGTCCAAAAGTGACGTTCAGAATTTCACGGCGTCTACAACACAACATTTATCGTTTCCATTTTATCCTTTCGTACTTTTGTAGAAATGAAGTAGGCTTTTTAACTTGAAACAGTTGGGAGAAGAAAAGTTTATTTTTCTTTTAGGGTACGTACTCTTGGATACAATTTTTGTGTCAACTCATAATCTCCACGTGCCATATAATTATTGGCACACCAAGCCACCTCAGCCTGCTAAAATAAAACCTACCATACCATGAAAAAGATCTCTCTATATCTAGGATTATCGCATAGTGCGTGCATGACTCACTCAGGGCTGGTTTTGAGTGAGTCTTGCATCTATATCTAGGATTTCGTATGTAGAAATTTCATGAATCTATAATGATGAAATAAATTGAACCCAAGTACATTAGTAGTAATGAAGGAAGAAAAAAAAAAAAAGGTGTTCAATACTAAACAAATATTTCTGTAGAAGTTACTTGCATCGAAGTGAAAAAGAAAAGGAACACAAAGTGTTTTGAAAAAAAAAAAGAATAAAAGATATATATATATATATATATATATATATTTTCAAAAGAAGAACAAAAGATGTTTTTGAGAAAATAGATAACTTCATTACTTATCTATGGCCAGAAGGCATGTACATCAGATGCTGTCTCATACCAAAAAATCTAAATGGCACAAGCCACCAAGCAAAAGTTAGGTGACCCTCACTGTTAATACATATACTCACTTATTGAGCCTAAACAACAAGAAATCAAGTCCTCATTACTAACCCTTCTTTGAAAAGTAAACTTAGTCGCCTAGAGACCTTAATTGGTGTACAACTAGAGAAAACTAAGAAGAAAGTAATAGAAGACCCAATTTCAAGTGGTAGGCAAGAGACCAGGAAAGCCTTTAGGCTTTCCTTTGCCCTTATCTCGAGGGCTAGAAACTGAACTTCCAATTGCAGCTGGGACGTTGGCTCTTGTTCTTACTTTCGACGGCCTACCCTTCTTCTTCTTCAAAGTGACAAGAGGCACATCATTGTCATCCTTGATCAAAGGTTTGCCAAGTAGAAAAGATTGGGAGGACCTACGCACAGGACCACCGCCAATCTTTTCCAAATCCGGGGCGTTACCACCGGATGCGAGAGCAAGAGGAGCAGCAAAGCTTGTAGTGACGGCATCTATGGAGGCTATGGAGAGGAGGAAGCGATAGCAAGAAGCTAGAAGCTAAAAGCTAGGCAAGGAGGCTAGGGTGCCGTAGAAGACTAGGTTTGAGAGATAGCTTTCCTAGGGTTTTTTTAGGTTTTAAAATTTGATCTTTAAGGTAGAACAAAAGATGTTTAATTACAATAGAATGCAGGAAAAAAAATGAAATAGAAAAAGGGTGCGGCTATTGCCACCCTACTAAATGCTCAGTTCACCCTACACAAAAATTTTAAATCAAAAATTCCAATGCTAACCCCACAATTAAAAATTTTTGAGAAAAGATAAAATAAAATTAAGATCTATGCAACCATAATTGCAGTAGTTCTTTGTATCTCTCAAATCAAATTTGGGTTGTTTTTTTCCCATCAGATACTGAGAGAGCCTTGACTTAGTCTTTTGTACATCTCAATTAAATGTCCAACCAGTGCATGCAAGACATAGAGAAATAAAGAGACAAAGATAGTGATGCATTGCTCTTCAATCTTCAATGGAGTGGTCAGACAGTGCAATGGGATTGTTCTGCATATTTTTTTTTTTTTTGTCTTTAGGATCTATGGCTTCTAATGTGTGTGTGTATATATATATATATATATATATAGGCTGCGAGCGGCGCGGGGCTGGCCTGAGAGAGGCCGGAGGCGTTCTAGGTCGGGCATGCCGGTTTCTGGGCAGCCACCTCACCTGCAGTTGCAGGTTCTGTGCAGCAGCTCAGAACTGTCGCCTGCGACTCCACCGGACTGCAGACCCCTCCGCACGACCCCCAACATCCCTCCAGCAAGCCGCGCCGCTCAATCGAGGCCGGAAGAGCGACGTCCGCACTTTTTCTGGGCTGCGGACCTGCGCTCTCGAACTGTTCCTATATATATATATATATATATCGAGGATGGAGATCTATATCGAGGATGGTTTGTTTTTATTTAATTTTAATGTACTCTTTAAATTGTTCTTCTTTTTATATTTTTAGGTTAAAAGAAAGAAAAAAAATCAGTTTTTCTGACTTTGAAGGACAGAATTGGAACTTTAAAGGTCAAAAATAAAACATAGGGTGAATTAAGCATTTGGTAGGGTGGCAATAGCTGCACCCTAGAAAAAAGGAATAAAAGATGTTTAATTAAAAAAGAAACAAAAAAAAAGTGCAATAAACCAGAAAAAATAATTAAAAAAGCAAAAAAATAAACCCATTGTGGATTGAACGTGGGTGCTACAAAATGTCATTAAGTTTGCTTACTGTTGTACTAAGATGTCTATCATTACAAAAAAACAAAAAGGTGAAAACCAAGCAATGCGCTTATAAAGGCATCAATTACTAGAGAGCGGTGCTCTAGCAAAACGGCAACTTTGATTGCTTGAGACCGATTAGGTTACCCTACGGCGGCGATAGTAGTAGTGAAGGGATGGCTTTTCGCATACTCGCTTGGAACTGCAGAGGGATTGTAGGTAATTCTTGGCGACGAGCTTTGCTTGACTTGATCAGGCAGGAGAAACCAAAGATTCTCTTTCTCTCGGAGACTCTTTGCGATACAAAATAATTGGACACTCTACAAATCAAGGTAGGGTTCGATAACTGTTTGGGATGGCCAAAAGATGATGAGAATTCAAGGGGAGTGGCTTTTTTATGGATGACCGATGTACCAGTCAGGGTTAGGAATTATTCTTCAAGGCATGTGGACGTAGCCATTGGGGCCATAGGAGCATCGGACGAATGGCATCTAATAAGCATATATGCTCAGACCGCTGATAGGCATGAAACTTGGAATTTGATGCGCCAGTTGGCATCCCAATCCTCCTTGCCATGGCTTATTGTGGGGGATTTTAACGAAATTGTTAACTACTCAGAGAAAACGGGCGGAGTCCCTCGAAGACACATGCAGATGCAAGGTTTCCGTGAGGTAATGAAGGATTGTTCTCTGCTTGATATAGGGTTTTTTGGGAGCCCTTACACATGGTCAGACTATCAGACGAAGGAAAGGTTAGATCGGAGTTTATGGACTGTGGACCTAAGGAATCTATTCCCATCTTCATGGATAACCCACTTGCCGCCAAGCTCTTCGGACCACAGTCCTCTGTTGGTCGAGGTGAGTGACACTCCTATTCCACAGACTGGGCATCGAAAACAATTGTTCTGTTTTGAACAGTATTGGGTAACACATCAAGAGTGTGAAGTAATGATTCAACGAGGTTGGCAGTGTGTCTCTGAGGGGAATCCCATGAGCCAGGTATGCCACCGTATTAAGCAGACAGGCCGTGAACTAACAGGTTTGCAGAAACAAACCTTTATGTTTCGTCAGGTTGAGATGAAGGCAGTAAGGACTAAGGACAAGCCTGGATGAGTTACTGCGAAAGTCGTACAGCACAGCCGATCATGCCAAGAAGCAAACATTGCATGCCCGGTTTCAGGAGTTATTAACTCATGAGGAGACTGTCTGGATACAGAGGTCTAGGGTACTGTGGCTGAAAGGGGGAGACCGTAATACCGCCTATTTTCATAGACGAGCCTCAAATCGAAAACAAAGGAATCGAATTATGGGCTTATTTGACACAAATGATCAGTGGGTGCATGACTCACAAGGGATTGAGAGGGTAATGAGTACGTACTATCAACAGATCTTTCATACGGAGGGAGTTAACACGCAAGCTCTGAATCTGATTTTGGATACCGTGCAGCCCAAGGTATCTCCGGCTATGAATCAAATTTTGTTGGCCCCATATTCTGATGATGAGATCAAACAAGCCTTGTTCCACATGCATCCATCAAAGGCACCAGGACCAGATGGTATGTCGCCATTCTTCTTCCAAAAGTATTGGAGTATAGTAGGGCCTGATGTGTGCACAGCAGTGCGCTCCTTTCTCTCTTCCGGGGTGTTGATCAAGGAAGTTAACTTCACTAATATTACACTCATACCAAAGGTGAAAGATCCGAAGCACATGACTGATCTAAGACCTATAGCGCTATGTAATGTTCTCTATTGAATATGTTTAAAGGTATTGGCAAACAGATTGAAGCAGTTGTTGGGGGATATAGTCTCGCCATTACAGAGCGCTTTTGTACCAGGTCGCTTGATTTCTAATAACGTTTTGGTAGTCATTGAGGTGGCTCATCATTTGCATAACAATCGCAAGGGAGTGATGGTCATTTTTCTCTAAAGCTGGACATTAGTAAAGCGTACGATCGGTTAGAGTGGTCTTTCTTGCAGGCCATGCTGTTAAAATTGGGTTTTGCTGAGGAATGGGTTGATCTGATTATGGCGAGTATTCGGATAGTTAGTTACTCCTTCCTAATAAATGGGGAAGTTTGTGGATATATTCGGCCTACTCGAGGTATTAGGCAAGGCGATCCATTATTGCCTTACCTGTTTATACTATGTGCTGAAAGTCTTTCCTCTTTGATTGAGAATTTTGTCCAAAATTGGTGGATCAATGGGATTGATCAGGCACCATTTGCACCCAAACTACACTATCTGGTCTTTGTAGATGATAGTTTTTTATTCGGAACAGCTACTGAAGAGGAGTGTCAACAGTTTCGAAATATATTATATACATATGAGTTAGCCTCGGGACAGAAGATTAATCTGCAGAAGAGTGAGGTCGCATTCAGTAAAAATGTTGATATGGGTAAGCAGAACCATTTGGCCAACTTGTTGGGTGTTCAGAGGGTCGATAAACATGAGCGCTATTTGGGTCTACCTACATATGTGGGGAGGAATAAGACAGCAGCGATTAGCTATCTGAAAGAGAAACTGACCAAGAAGGTAGTTAGTTGACATGCTAAACTACTTAGTGGAGCCGGTAAGGAAATCTTGATTAAAGCAGTGGCTCAAACAGTACCTAACTATGTCATGAATTGCTATACGTTACCGTTGGGTTTGTGTGAGGACTTGCAGCAGCTGTGTGTAGGTTTCTGGTGGGGCGACTCCGATGAGAAACAAAAGATACATTGGAGGTCTTGGGATAGGTTATGTGTTCCAAAAAAAAGATGGTGGAATGGGTTTCAAAAACTTACATTGGTTTAATTTGGCTATGCTAGCCAAACAAGGATGGAGATTGGTACAGAATTCGAATTCTTTTTTTTCAAAGTTGTATAAAGCTTTGTATTTCCCTAATGGGGATTCCCTACATGCAGAGCTAGGTGCTCACCCTTCCTTTCCCTGGCGTAGTGTTTGGGAGGCCACAGACGTATTATTGAAGGGTTTCAGATGGCAAGTTGGGAATGGTGCAGATATTGATATATGGAGAGACAACTGGTTATCCGATTCTTTTCCACGCAGTCTATGTTCTCCACAACCGGGGGATGCCCCAACGAAGGTTTCTGAACTCATTCTCCCGGGTTCCAGAACTTGGGATGATGACAAGATTGCTTAGTGGTTTTCACCGGTAGATAGGGAATTGATTCTAAAAATCCCACTCAGTCAACGTGCTCCAAGGGATAGGTTAGTGTGGCATTTTCATAAGAAAGGTGTTTTTACTACCAATAGTGCCTACTATGTGGCTCGTGATATATCATTGGGATTAGTTTTGGCTCCTCCATCGCTCCCATATTCCTATACTAGATTACGGGCAGCTATTTGGAAGGCCACCGTTCCTAATAAGGTGGCTCTTCAGGCCTGGAGATCCTGTGTTAACATATTGCCGACAAGACATTGTTTGAGTACCAATGGTTATGTGGGGGATATGGTTTGTCCTTTGTGTGGAAGTGGGATTGAAAACAGTGTGCACCTTTTCATTCATTGTAATTATGTACGTGAAGTATGGCCAGCTGCAAATCTTCCAGTACCCTCCATGCATGTCTTGGACGTGAAAGATTGGTTCCTCCAGTTGGTGGGCAGTTTGAGTACAGAACATTTTGGCAAAATTTTAATTCTTCTCTGGACTATATGGAAGAATCGCAATACTCAGGTATGGGAAGGAATGAAGCAACATCCATGTGATGCCGTGTTAATGCCTTTTGGCTGGCTAACGGAGTTTCGAAAAGCTAATAGTTGTGAGAAGCAATCTCGGGTACAGAGACAAGGTTGGGTCATGCCTCAGGAGGGGTGGCTTAAATGCAACTCTGATGGAGCCTTTGTCGAGCACACTAGTAGGGGTGGAATTGGACTGATTATCTGAGACCATAATGGTCAGGTTAGAGCAGCTGCAGCTAAGCCCACAAGGCATATCACTTCACCTTTCCATGCGGAATTAGTGGCATTGATGGAAGGTGTCAAATTAGCTGAAAGAATGCATCTGGACAAGGTCATATTTGAAATAGATTGTTCCATCCTGGAAGCAGCAGTGCATCAAACTGAACATGATATGTCCCTGCTCAGCTTCGTTCTTGAAGATTTAAAGGATCACCTTCATCGATCTGTTGATTTCAAGGTGATTTATGCTCCCCGTGAAGCCAATAAAATAGCTCATAATTTAGCCAGTAAAGCTCTTTGTAATAGTGTTGACCAAACTTGGTTTGCTATTGCTCCCGAATATATAAGGGATGCCATTCTAAATGAGTGTACTATTGTTTCAATGAACTTATATTTCAAAAAAAAAAAAAGGATGTCTATCATTAAAACTTTGCAATAGTAGCAAAAGCAATATTTTGGAATATAGGGCCATTCCACTAAGAGATTTCTTTTTTGGTCATTTTTGTGATCCACTTTTTGATCACATATCGACCTCTTGACCGTTCAGTTCTTAGAACTCTATAAATAGATCACTTATGCAATTTTTTTCAGCTAAATTAATGACCATTAAGGTATAGAACTAAATTAAATCAATGGACGAACCAAATCTGTCAAACATGAACCATTCATAATTATAATTGCAAATCACAGTTATGAATGTCTTAATCATGATCAATTTGGGTGAAAATTTGAAGGACTGATCTACTCATATAGACCTAAAAACTGAACGGTAGTAATGCCGGTGTTAACTGTCACGGATATGTTGCATAAAGTGGATCAGTGCTCTTTTTTCATGGAGTTCTCAGTCCTTTGGACAGACAGAAATCTACTATGGACTGCGGTTGTATGCCCCAAAATTTCAAATAAAAGAAAGTCAAATCCAAAATGCGATAACTCGACAAATCGTCCAAAATGATTAGAAATTTTTTTCTTTTAAACTAAGCAACTAAATAAACTGAGTCCACACATGTCACTACAGACTCAATCACTAGAGTCAAATATTATATCATCAAGTGTTTACATAACTTGAAAGCATTAAAGTAAAAATGTAAACGCTCACTAAAGGCACACTACATACAGCAGCACAATAACAAAATAGGTCATGAACCTAACACTGCTGCAACTACACGCCGCGTTCTCAACCCTGGTTGTCCTGACCTCCAGGAATAACCCCTACACTATGGAATAGTGCACCGGGTTACAGCAACAAACCCGGTAAGCTTTTTAAGCTTGTATGAGTAAACTAAATTAAAATGACACAAACAACACATGCTTAGCAATTCCACAACTCATGAATAAATTACGCAACCAAAATCAACTCCACAAATTAGTAAGAACCCAAGTCATCCTCATGGACAATAAAAGAAAGAAACAACATGAAACTCTCTTTTACAAACATGTACTCATGAAAGCGATAACACAAAGTTATCCCCCAAGCAGTAGATTGGCAGATAGTCTAGAGCTCTAAATGATTGTAACCACTCACTCGGCTAAAGGCGTGGTTCTCGATTGCCTTGCCTCAATCACCACTGTGATAATAGGTCCTGAGACCGATAACATTTAAAAAGTCTCACATGACTCAAAATGTGACACTCAACACAAGGTACTCTTTCGACATAGTATAAATCAACAATTGCATGATATATTGCATTCCCGAAGAGAATAAATGCTCAAAACAATAACCTGAATATTTCACAATTATTATACTTCACATAATGCTAAACCATCAAGATATATATGTTTCACGTATATATATATATATATATATATATATATATAAGTAGTCATCCACTTAGGAATGTCACTAATACCAACTATAGTCTACAATTGCAAAACTTGATAAAAATTATTTTTATAATAAAATCTCATTTTAACTTACCTATGAACCGTAGACGATCAAGTTCACATAATTTAAAAACAAATATTTATTTCCAGAAAATAATTTCCCAATTTAGCGATTAAACCAAAACAATAAAGGAACTTTGTTCATAAATGAACCACGTGAGATTTACCCACATCTAAATCCCGCTATGTTTTCTCTTACAGCGAGATAAAGTACAGAACACATTCTGTCACTTCGTCAATCACCTAAGTAAAATAATGTCTCAACTTAGTACAGGATTAAAACGAAAGCGGTTATGGTTCAAACCGAGTACTTGAACCAAAAACCAAAGATTTCGTCAATTAACACAAAACTTCCTCCGAGACCTTCGAAACACTTCTAGGATAAATTTATCAAAATTATACGACGATCCAACAGTAGAATCCTCACGGATCGCAAACCGAGAAAATCAAAACTATGTTAAACCTAACAAGCTTCAAATGATCACAACATGACCTGATAATATATCAACGTGCTCGTATCAACAAGTAGCAGACAACTGTGTAAACAGAACCCCAAAAACTGGCCGGACGCTCCGTCGGCAACCCCCGAATTGGGTCATGTTACCTATGCCAAAATCTTCACAACAACATGTACAACAACTTTCACAACTACGCGGAAGTCCAGAAACGATAGGATTTGCCGAAATTTACCTCGAAAAGTTAAGAAATCAGATTTTTGATCAATTCTCCTTCCTCGCAAAATCGATTCAAGCCACTTGGAGGGATTGATAAGAATCTCCTGGGCTTCAAGATTTTTTAGAATTTTTTCTATTATAGGAAATTTCTAAAATTGGAAACTTTTTCCGCTGACCATAACTTCTTCATACGAACTCCGATTTTCGCGTTCTACATATTCACGAACTTGTATCAACGCGCTCTACGATTTTTGTGAAGCAAGTTTTCACAAAATCATAATGTATAAAAATTCAACCCTTGAAACGAAGCATTTCCGAGCAAATACTTGTCCGAAATAATTTATATTTCTCAATTAACATAAGAACAAGGCGCCGAAACAATAATTTGTACCAACTGGGATCTTTATAAATTTCCAAAAAATCCAAGTCAATACAGCGGTGCAGGTGGACCACGATCAGATTGGGTGCGTGCTGCTCACACGCAGTTTTGTGGAGTGTGAAATAGTGATCTGATGGAATCTGAGGTCGTGGGTCCCATTGCTTCCATTAACTCACCGAAATCCATGAACAGTAGCCTGCAACTATACGCGCGTGATTTGGGCGACTTTTGTACTTACCTCCAGTACCTGATCTTTGCTTCTTCGTCGAAAAGACTCCCCACCGTGTCTTTAGTTGTTGTATCACACATTCCAATTCTGGAACCAAAATCAATTGTTGTGGGTCTCAACGTTCGAATACAAATTTCACCAAAACAATACACAAATCATCAAACTACAGCAAAATCAAAATTCCCACATCAATATTTGAAAGAAATTAAAGACTCAGCTCTCCAATTCTTCAAAGTCCCTCAAAAGCCCACTAAATTACCTTCCTTGAAGGAGGTTCGCGATGAAGGCAGCCCCAAGAATAAGTGAAACCACTGCCGGAAACAGCGGCCTAGCCGGTGGCCGAAAATCCCCAAAAACCCAAATTATCAGAACTTAACCGAAATAGAAAACTAACTATACCACAATGTAGAGCTCGACGAGAAGACCAAGTTCTATACTGCATGCATGGCTAACTATCAGAGGAGTCGCCTGAAAATGCTGGAGAACCGCCGAAAAGACCTTTGATTCTTCTTCCTCATTTGGAGATTGGACGAAAAAAGACAATAGCGAGGCCGACGATGAAGAGACTAATTGAATGACACCAGTTCTCTGCTGTGACTAGCCCTGACGGCGGAGTTCCAGTAGGGTCATCATTGCTGGTGTTCGGGTCGAAGTTTATGATTCTGGATAGTCGATCACCTCCTCTGATACCCGCGTCCCGTGTGACTTCTAAGGTTGCCCAACTCCATTACTCTGCCTAACCAGCCGCGGTTACCTGACCGTGAGTGTTGCTCATGCGCCGAAAGTGTCCTTAGTGCAGGTGGACCGCGGTCCACAGAAGACGTTCTCTTGGACAGAACGTAATAATATTGCTTTTATTTCACGTTACCCTGGACTAGGAAGGTGAAACTAGTACCATTTTCCCATATAAGAAAGATGGCGATATAACCCCATCTAAAATGAATTCAACCACTACATCGAAATCCAACCCTAAATTATCCTCAGACCATTAAATTAGAAGAATCAATCTGTTGAACAACATATTATTCCAATTTCTTTGAATTAGATTGGAATTCTTTAGAAATAGAATGGATCCTTTTATCCACAAATGAAGAAACGAAAAAGGATGGGCAGAGAAGAGAGGCATCTGAAGAGGAGGGGTAAAAGACCGAGGAGGAGAAAAGTCGAAGTCGAAGAAATTGATGCCGGCATGCTCCACCACGAGCTCGACTTCCCTCGTGGCTGCAAAGTCTCCCAATCTCTCTAGCACCCCTTGATCTTCGAAATTTAAGCCCCGATCACCGTCGACGCCGGAACACGAAATGGATGGAGAGGATGTGCCAAGCCTTGAAACCGGAGATGGTTGAAGCGGTGAGGGCTGGGTTGAGTGGGCTAGTTGCCATTGCTCTGGGGGTAGTCTGAGATTTGGATCGGAGGGAGAGAGAGTTTTAGTTCTAGGCCGTGGAAGAGAGAGGATGAGACAAATAAGTATAAGGGTGATTTGGTAAAAGTAGCACGAGGGGAATGCAGGATGTAAAAATGGGAGTGCAAATTTCAACTCCCTTTCTAATTAGAGTCACAATAAACTTAAAATATCTAAACGATCCTGATGATTATATAGCAGACAAGATCTCACAGTCTTGTATGCACTCAAACTAAGCAGGACAGTTTCACTACTAGTACACATCACCATCAATGATAGTTTGCATAAGTTTCAATTGTTTCACTGACCATGTGATCATGATCTGATTTTAAGTCTCAGTCCACCCCACTTGATTGTTCCCCAACAACTTTCTTGTACACAAAACATGTTGCAACCCACACATAAACACCAAAAACTAGTGCGCTTAGTCCTGCAAGTCCAAGAAATTTAATATTGATGCAAGTTTTCATCCAGAAACAGGTGATGGAGGTATTGGTGTTGTTATCCGAGATGAAGATGGTACTTGTGTTGTAGCAATGACGCGTTATTCCCCTCATGTTCTCTCTGCTTTACACATGGAGGCGGAGGCTTGTAGGGCGGGTTTTCTTTTAGCAATTCATCAAGATTTTGATGCATTACTCGTGGTAGCTGCTTTGCAACAAAGTGTGGAGGTCAGATCTGAAGAAGGATGCATTATCAATCACTGTAGTGATATTTGACATCTTTACTCTCTATTCAGATTAAGCATGACTTTCGAGAAGCTAATGGTGTAGCAAATAGATTAGCACACCAAACTAGTTCTAAATACTTTGATAATGTTTGATTTGATGAGGCACCTGTGATTATCCACAATGTACTCTATGAGGATATTTGTAATGATGCTAGAGGTCAAAGCTTTACGTCCCCCTCTATGCATACTTTATTATCTCTGGAGGATAGGCTAATATGGCATTTTGACAAGAGTGGTCTGTACTCTGTCAAGAGTGGTTATCATGTGGCTATAAGGTTTGCTTCGTTGCCTTCTCAGGTCTCTACGTCCTATGTGCAGGGAGACAAGGATTTGTGGAAGAAGATATGGGGAGCCAAAATTCAGCCTAAGTGAAGTGTTTTATTTGAAGGCTAGTGAAAAATATTGTGCCTACGAAAGCTACATTGAGTGGGAGGGTGAGGTTGGATGATCAAGTGATGCAGGTGTATATGGGGTGCTAGTGTAATGGGGTTTAATCTGGGAATCACTCAACCAGATGATAGGGAATCACTCACCAAAGAACAGAGTATGCACTATTGATAAACTTTCAATCTCATTAATTCCCCACAAGGCCAATATTACATGATATATATGAAAGACACAACTTAATTGAAATTCAAGTTTCAATAGGACTCTTACTATGACCAAAGATGACTTGACAGCTTTCCATGAGCATGACTTGTTTTAGAGACAAGGAATTAAATTACTTCTTGCACTTCCAATGGACATTAATTAGCTTCCAGTTGGTCCTTTAACTGATGCATCAATCTCCCCTTCCCAGAGAAAACTCGTCCTCGAGTTTGGAATGGACCACTCGTTCCCATGTAACTTGATCAAGCTCACGCAAGTCTTTTTCACTAATCCATATGGCTTCAGACTTGGGCAGATTCTTCCAATGAACTAAATATTGTGTGTAAGTACCTCGACGAGTCGAAATGGCCCTGCTATCAAGAACCTCCAGTAAGGTAGTCTCCTTAGGTGTAGATGAGATGTCAATGTCTTGAAGAGCTATAGTAGTTGAATCTGGTTCACCATAAAACGGATAAAGATCTAAGATGTTGAAAACTGGACTCATGTTCATGCTTGCTGGTAGTTCAAGTTTGTAAGCATTAGGTCCAAGTTTCTTTAAGACTCGACAAGGACCAATCTTCTTCTTCTTTAGTTTGTGATAAGTACCAGTTGGAAATCTTTCCTCCCTCAAATAAGCCATCACCAAATCACCTTCTTGGAATTCAACATGTCGTCTACATGCATCAGCGTCTCTTTTGTAATTGTCATATGCCCCTTCAAGATTCATTCGAACTTGTTCGCGAAGCTCACGGATGTGACTACTAAGCTCTTCAGCCTCCATGATACTCTTGCCAATGTTAGGGACAGGAACGCGATCCAATATATGACTTGGATTTCTTCCATATACAATCTCAAATGGAGTCTTTTGAGTGGAGCGGTTCTTGGAACTGTTATAAGCAAACTCAGCATGGGGAATCACAAATTCCCATTGACGTGGACTATCACTAGCAAGACACCTCAGAAGATTTCCCAATGTATGATTCACCACTTCAGTTTGTCCATCAGTTTGTGGGTGACAAGTACTGGAAAATTGAAGCTTGGTGGCCATAAGCTTCCATAAAGTTCTCCAAAAATGACTCATGAACCTGGTATCACGATCTGAGGTTATGGTCTTGGGAACGCCATGCAATCGAACAACTTCTTTGAAGAAAAGAGGAGCTGTGTGTGAGGCATCTTTGGTATTTTTACATGGAATAAAATGAGCCATCTTTGAAAACCGGTCCACAACCACATAAATTGCATCATTTCCCCGCTATGTTCTTGGCAAACCCAATACAAAGTCCATGCTAATGTCTTCCTAAGGCTGGCTAGGAATAGGAAGTGGTTGATAGAGCCCACTATTTTGCTTTCCCCCTTTTGCTTGCTGGCAAATCATACATCGATTAACATACCTCTCAACATCACGCCTCATCTTTGGCCAGTAGTACCTTTCTTGAACTAATGCCAAAGTTTTGTCTCTTCCAAAATGCCCACCTAAGCCTCCCCCATGTAACTCACTGATGATTTGAAGTCTTAGAGATCCTTCTGGAATACAAAGTTGATTGCCTCTAAATAAATAGCCATTCATCAACATGAACTCCCTACTTTGGCCAACGTCACACTCAACCAAAACTTTGCTAAAGAATGGACCAGAATTATAGTATTGTGGAAGCAAATCAAACCCAACAACTTCATAAGCCAAAGTGTTAAGCAAACATACCCGGCGGCTAAGTGCATCAGCTGCTTTGTTCTTTGCACCAGACTTATGCTTAATAACAAATGTATATTCCTGGAGAAAACAGACCCATTTAGCATGTCTTGCATTGAGCTTCTTTTGAGCACTGAGAAAATGAAGTGCCTCATGATCAGAATACAGTACAAACTCCTTATGGATTAAATAATGTCGCCAAAACCTCAAGGATTGCACTATTGCATAAAACTCCACATCATAAGTGGAATAACGCTTCTTGGCATCATTTAATTTCTCGCTGAAGAAAGCGATTGGACGCCTATTCTGACTTAGGACAACCCCAATTCCCACATGAGATGCATCACATTCTACCTCAAACACTTCTTCAAAATTCGGCAATGCTAGGATTGGTGCTTCAGTAAGCTTTTGTTTAATTAAGTTAAAGCTTTCTTCAGCAGACTTTGTCCAAGTGAATGGACTAGCTTTCATACAATCTGTGAGAGGAGCAATTATGGCACTGAAATTCTGAATAAAACGTCGATAGAACGTGGCTAGCCCATGAAAACTTCGTACCTCAGAAATGGACTTGGGAAGTGGCCATTCAACAATTGCTTTAATTTTCTTATCATCAACTTTAATTCCTTATGAACAAACTATATAGCCCAAAAATGCTACATTATTTTTCATGAAAGAACACTTCTTCAGATTGGCATACAATTTCTCCTTCCTCAAAATCTCTAACACTTGGCGAACATGATGCAAGTGTTCATTCAAATTACTACTGAATATGAGAATATCATCAAAATAAACAACCACAGATTTGCCGACAGGAGGTTTCAATACCTGACTCATTAATCTCATGAAGGTGCTTGGAGCGTTGGATAACCCAAATGGCATGACAAGCCACTCGTAAAGCCCATCCTTAGTCTTAAAAGCAGTTTTCCATTCGTCACTAGCTTGAATTCTTATTTGATGGTAGCCACTACGGAGATCAATCTTGGAGAATACTTGTGCCCCATGAAGCATATCAAACATGTCCTCAAGTCGGGGGATGGGAAACCTGTACTTCATTGTAATTTTGTTAATTGCTCGACTATCTATGCACATCCTCCACGTGCCATCTTTCTTTGGTGTGAGAAGAGCAGGAACAGCACAAGGACTAATACTTTCTTTGATATATCCTTTCTTCAAAAGCTCCTCCACTTGTCGTTGCAGCTCTGCATGTTCCTTTGGACTCATCCTATAATGTGGTAAATTAGGTAGAGTGGCACCAGGAACCAAATCAATTCTATGTTGAATATCTCTCATAGGTGGTAGGCCAAACGGTAACTCTTCAGGAACAACATCTGAAAACTCCTCCAGTAAATTCCGAATACCTTGCGGTACTTTCAAACTCTCTTCCTCAATAGTGCTAGGATAAGCCATGATAGCATAGGCAATCCCACTCTCTCCACATGCTTCTGCAAATTCTTTCATTGACAAAAGATTGATAGGTGCCTCCTTAGGTACTGCTTCTTTAGATGGAGTTAAAACATATCTGATACCTTTGAGATTGAGAGAGTATTTGTTGTTGTAGCCATCATGATGAACCTTCCGATCAAATTGCCATGGCCGTCCAAGTAGAATGTGACATGCATCCATGGGAAGTACATCACACCAAATTTCATCTTGATAATTACCAATAGAGAATCTCACTAAGCATCTTTCCTTAACTGGAACTTCACCACCCCTTTTGAACCATGAAATTTTGTAAGGTCTCGGGTGCTTTTCACATTTTAGTTGTAGCTTCTCAACCATCCCTCTTGCCACCATATTTTCACAGCTTCCTGAATCAATTAAAACCACACACTTCTTACCATAAGTTGTACAATGAATATGGAAAATATTTGTTTGCAGCCAATGATCTTCCCCTTTTGACTTAGGTGCCACCAAAACTCGTCTTATAACAAGGTTCTCAGCTCCACTATCTGGTTCACACACTTTTTCATGAATTTCTCCCTCTCCATCAGTGTCATAAATTGGCAAGTCATCATACTCTTCATTGATCATGTTTAGACAAGCTTCTTTGTTTTTCTTTGGACATTCATAGGCCATGTGACCTTCGAAACCGCACTGAAAACAACTGACATCTCTCTTCTCATGATCTCACGAGCTACTAGCACGTTCATTCCTTCTATCTCCAAAAGACGACTGATTAAAGGTTCTTGGTGCTCTTGATTTCTCGTTTGAAGTTCCGCTCCCTGGAGTCTTCACAAAATGCTTTAAAGTTACTCTCCTCAATTTCTCCTCTACTTTTAAAGCCATCTGATAACACTCTTCCAGCGTGCGCAGATGATGCAAAATAATCTCATCATATATTTCTTGTTTCAAGCCACTTCGATACCTTGCAACTAGTTGATCATCAGTTTCTTGCAATTGCAGACGTCTCAAAAGCTTATAGAACTCTTCTGTGTAATCAACCACACTTTGGTCTTGCCTTTGACGAAGATGATGAAATTTAAGATACAGAGTTTGGTTGAAATCATGGGGCAAAAACATGTCATCAAGTTTCAATTTCATTTCAGCCCAGGTATTGACACGTTGTAGTCCCTTCCGTTCCCGACGTTGCTGATATTCTTGCCACCAAGTTAGAGCAGTACCTTGGAGCTTTGTGGCTACAAACTTCACCTTCCGATCTTCAGACATATCCTTCCATTGGAAGAAGGTCTCTAAAGAGGCAACCCAATCACAGTAGGATTCGGGATCTAGATTACCATGGAAATCAGACACATCAACGCGAATACTTTTATCAGCATTTTCTAATGCCTTTGCAAGGCGCTCCATTGCCCAAGCAGATTGCAATTGCACTTGTTCGGACGTAGTCGTATTGGAACTTGAGTCGTCAGAGCCTCCATGTTCTTGTTCTTCTGGGATATTGAATGGTTGCGGAATGCCACCACCAACATGATTTCCACCCTCTAGAGTGGGGATCCGCCTCAAGATCTCTTCCATCATTCGGTGCAAATTCTCATTGGATTGTCTCAACTCATCTATCTCATCACGTTGATAAACGTCATCAATTGGAGCTGTTCGTCTACGATTGCCACGCCCCCTCACCATGAAGGCCAGAAAGAAAACACACACACCAACAATAGGATTGGTCAGCGGAAAACCCGCTCTGATACCACTTGATGCAGGTGTATATGGGGTGCTAGTGTAATGGGGTTTAATCTGGGAATCACTCAACCAGATGATAGGGTTTGGGAATCACTCACCAAAGAACAGAGTATGCACTGTAGATAAACTTTCAATCACATTAATTCCCCACAAGGCCAATATTACATGATATATATGAAAGACACAACTTAATTGAAATTCAAGTTTCAATAGGACTCTCACTATGACCAAAGATGACTTGACAACTTTCCATGCGCATGACTTGTTTTAGAGACAAGGAATTAAATTACTTCTTGCACTTCCAAACTATGTTGCATGTATTCAAGGATTGCAACGCGATTGCATGCATGTGGTTGTTTAGCTCTCTTGGTTTTCGTGCCAGGAATCATGAAGCTACATCAATTAAGGATTGGATCTTGGAGTTACTGGGTGTTCTAAATAAATGCCAAATTGAAGTATTTTTCATGCTTCTTTGGGCTATATGGTCGGAACGCAACAAATTGGTTTGGAATGGTGGGTTTTTCAATCCCATGCACACTATTAGTTGGTCCATGCATCTTCTTTCTGAGTATCAATGCTGCCATCCTGTGAAGAATTCAGAAAGAGGTAATAGACCCAAGACTACTAAATGGGTGGTTCCCCACAGAGGAAGACTCAAGATAAATTTTGATGGGGCCTTTCGCAGCAATTATGGGATTGGGGGAGTGGGAGTAGTGGCTCGTGATGACACTGGTCGCTTTCGTGGAGCATGCTCTCGGAGGTTACCATTGTTAAGCTCGACGCTACAAGCAGAGGCTAAAGCATGTAGAGCAGGGCTGCTCCTAGCCATACATCAAGGCTGGCGTGAGGTAGAGTTGGACAGTGACTGTGCCGTCCTAGTTGCTGCCCTCCACCAACAAATGGAGGAAAATTTCGAGGTTAGTCGAATCTTAGATGATTGTAGAATTTTCATGCGAAGTTTTGATTGGATTGAAATTCTACACATTTTTCGTGAAGCAAATAGATTAGCTCACTAATTTGCTAGTTTAGATCATGTTGTGGATCTTTGTTTAGATGAGGCTCCTACTTTCATACAGGATGTTCTCTATGAGGATAATTGTAACACAACTATGTTTGCTCGGGATTCAGGTATTACGTCCCCCTCGATGCAACAAAATTTATTTAATAATATAAATAACGGGTGTGGGGTTGAGCCTCCCAGTTAGGCTGGGTTCCAAACCCCTTTTCAAAAAAAAAAAAAATGCATACTTTATTATCTAATAAAATAAGTCGAGTGTGGGGATGAGCCTCTCAGTTTGGCTGAGTTCCAAACCCCTTCAAAAAAAAAATGATTAGTTGATTCAACTTTAAACATGTCCACTCATTTCGGTTGAATCACAGTGTTGATACTTGAGCTTTTTTTTACCAGATATGGGTCCTTTTTTTTGTGAAGTAAAGATGAAATTGTATTAATGATTTATACAATTACAATCATAATATAGGCATTCAGAACAAACTCTAGAACTTGAGAAAATCATTCCATATGAATTTCAAAATCAAAACCAAAACCTGCTAGTCTATGAGCAATATAGTTAACAGTTCTATATATAAGTATGAAAGCGACTCCATTATCTTAATAATTCAGTTTCATAAGGTTATTTTAATTATTATTTTTTTAGTGAAAATAACGACTAACATAATCACCTTAAGAGATTTTTTTTTTTTTTATCCCACCTCACCTATTCTCCCATAATTATAAGTTCGAACCCATAACCTCTACAACATTTAGTGGTGTTCACGGTCAGTAATTGATCAAGAAAATTATGCTCAATCAGTATTCAGTACTGGATATCCGACGGTGAAAAATAAAACAACTCAATTTAAAATTAATTATTTTCACCGTTAGATTTACATTCAATGGTGATTGAGCATAATTTTTTTAGTCAGTTATTGAGTATTATTGCTACAATCAACAACTTCACAAGTCAAAACTCACAGGCAACTTAAGAGAAATTAAGATTTCAAAAATCATAGCATATATGTCAACGTGGACTTAATTCAACGGCTAATACGATAATGTCTGCCTTTGATGATATACGTTACTCTCCACGACTTTTTAGCCAACGTGAATCGTGCTCGTTCAATTTTACTGTCAAAATGTAATTGAGAAGACTACACGGAAACGTGCTTCAGTATTTCAATGACTTGGGTCATGAAAAATTTCTACTAGATCATCATTTCGTCAAATGGAGGCCCCACTTCAGAGTCAAACGTCAAACCCAATATTCAGTGGGTTTGGTAATTTGTCATTGGTAGTTCTGGGAGTGCCTTCCAAGCTAAAAAACCAAGAAAAGGCTTCTGCTTATGACTCTTAATATATAAATAAGCAGTAGGTGAGCAATATAAATTAAACTTAAAATGCCTGAGAAACAAAGAAATAGGCTGCCAGTGCTGCCTTATCACCCAATAGCTCACTACTTTCTTCTTACTCTATTTGGCTCCATTTTATCTACACAAATTCATGCATGCACCTCAAGTGAAAGTACCTCTCTCTTGTCTTTCGCCTTCACTCTGTCTTCTCCTTCCTTAAATTGGACTACCATGGATTGTTGCCGATGGGAAGGCATTACTTGTGATGTGGCTGGTCGAGTAACCCATTTGCACTTATCCTCCAAAGGCCTCAAACTCAAAGGAGGTATTTTTTCCTCATCACCACTCAGAAATCTCACACATCTGACCCACCTCAATCTCTCTCACAATTCACTTTATGGTTCGTTAGATCAAGCTGGATTCATCTTGTCCTTGGGTCCTCTTGAGGTACTTGATTTGAGCTTTAACCTTCTTTCTGGAGAGCTACCAGGTTCTCTATCCAATAATATTCGGATGGTGGATTTGTCTAGCAATCGCTTCCATGGTGCAATTCCATCCTCCTTCTTCCAACAAGCAAAGAATTTGACTCGATTCAATGTCACAAACAATGACTTCTCAGGTTATATCCCGTCATCTATTTGTGTCCATTCTACTTCCTTGATTAGGCTATTGGATTTTTCCCATAATAATTTTGGAGGCAATCTCTCTCGCGGACTAGGAAACTGTTCCAAACTGGAAGTTTTCCGTGCTGGTTACAATAACCTCTCAGGATCACTTCCAGAAGATATCTATTATGCTACCGCACTAGAAGAAATTGCAATCCCTGCTAATTCCTTTTATGGAGGCATTAGTAAAAGAATTCTTAACCTCACTAACCTCGCAATCCTTGACCTCTACTTAAATAATTTCAGTGGCATGCTTCCAATAGATATTGGTAAGCTCTCCAAATTGAAAGTCTTGCTCCTTCATTCCAACAATCTAGAAGGTTTCTTGCCACCATCTTTGGTGAATTGCACAAACCTTTTGGAACTGAATCTAGGATTCAACCTTTTGAAAGGAAATATCTCGGCTTTTAATTTCTCCAGACTTGGTCAACTTCGTAAACTGGACTTCATGAGTAATCATTTTACTGGTATCTTGCCAATAAGCCTTTACTCATGCAAGTCCCTTAGAGCAATTCGACTAAGCTTAAACAACCTAGAGGGACAAATACAACCCGAGATTGTCTCATTGAAACACTTGTCCTTCCTCTCACTTTCTGGGAATAGACTGACCAATGTCACAGGTGCTATGAATATATTGAAGGGCTGTAGACAGCTCACGGTACTCATCCTTTCAACCACTTTTATAGGTGAAGAAATGCCGGATGGTGCCCACATGGCTGACTTTGATGGATTCCAAAATCTTAGGATTTTGGCTTTGCGTGGTTGTGAGCTCACCGGTCAAATACCTATATGGTTTTCTAAGCTCAAGAAGCTAGAGATCTTGGATGTGTCTCTTAATAGAATCACAGGCTCAATTCCTACTTGGTTGGGGACTTTTCCAATGCTCTTTTCTATAAACTTGGGGTCCAACCTAATCTCAGGTGAAATTCCGAAAGAACTTTGCACACTACCAATGTTGTTATCTGAACAAACTGCAGCTCAAGTAGATCATGGTTATCTTGAATTGCCTTTCTTCGCCTCCCAAGCCGTGCCTGATGCAAGTATTTTACAGTTCAACTCTTTGTCTTACTATCCACCGTCGATATTCTTAGGCAACAATAGCATCAGTGGCAATATACCTACTGAGATAGGAAAGTTGCAACGTCTCCGTACATTGGATCTCAGTGCCAACCAGGTGTCTGGCAACATTCCAGACCAAATATCTAATCTCAAAAATTTGGAGAATTTGGATCTTTCAGTGAATCATTTGTCTGGAGAAATCCCACCTTCAATGAAAAGTCTTAGTTTCTTGTCATATTTTAATGTCTCTTATAATAATTTGGAAGGAGAAATTCCAAAAAGCACTCAGCTCCAAGGCTTGAATGTCTCAGCATTTGAGGGGAATCTGAAGCTTTGTGGTTTCCCGCTTGTAAATCTGTGTCAATCATTCAATGTTACTGATACAGATGATGATAAGAATGACGGGAATCAAATTCTAGGGTTTCATATTTCCGTTGTGCTTGGCTTCACTATAGGGTTAGTGGGAGTTTGTGGTTCCTTATTGCTTATCAAGACCTGGAGAGATGCATATTTCAAATTCCTGAATAATGTACAAGATAGGCTCAAATGCTGAATGAGATTGCACCTATAGTTCGCATGGCAAGCGGTTGGAAAGAACTCTTTGAGGTAAGAAGATTGTACTTTATTCTTAAACCCTATTAATAATTTCAGTGTATTTTTGTTTTTGCTTAATTATGTAAAGGCATAGTGTTTGTTCTCATAATATTCTGTTCTTAGATATATAGTTGTACTGGTTTTGGCCAAAAAGAAGTTGTACGTACCAGTACTTTATTCAAGTTAAATTCTTGGTTTACTTTTTTTGCTCTGGGTACACATGTTAATGTATTATTAGGTAGGGAGCATTTTACCATTCTTCCTCTTCTTCTTCTTCTTCTTCTTTTTTCTTCTTCTATGACCGGCATCTCAATATATTTAATTAAGCAGCTGCCGTGAACTTTTCGTGGTAATTACATATGTGTGGATAATTATATATTCATACTATCACTTACAGTGGTCCATCTAGATTAAGAAGGCTTAGTTCATTCGTTTTTTTTAATGAGAGATGACAAATCCATATCCCCAGATTTATTAAAAAGAATAAAGAAAAAACGACTATCTAGGAGGGTTGTCTCATTTGTTTCTAAAAAAAAAAAGGTTAATTCACTCTTATTTGTAAAACTAATTAATTAAGAAGACTATAGGCCTATAGCTTTGAAGAAAGGCTAACATATCATCTAAAAATTTCTACGGTCAACATATCTAGCTAGACATCGGAAATATAACATATAGTACTTTAGCTGCCAATTTAAAAGATCTTGGCATTATTGTTAATTAAGACTTAATGTCAGCATCTTCGGGAAATATAACATCTTTTTCTCTTTTGTTCTTCCACTAATTAACTGCTAACTTTTATGAACATCATATATAATCATTTTCTATTTTGCACAAATGTTATCCGGAGCAGGATTTATCCTTCTATCCGCTGCTTCTTATTATTTTCCATCTTAACATATGCTGCCGTGTTTTATTTCCTTCCAATTTATTATATAATTTCATTGACATTTGTATATATATTGGGTCGTCTTGGATTTCGAATCTGCTCTATTCTGTATACATGCAAAAATTGACAACCTAAATCTGCCACAAACATAGAAGCATGGCTCAGCCTCGAAGAAACATCACAGTACAACCAAATCAGTGAAATCACCCAATGGCACAATGCTTCATTTTCAAGCTAATCTTGTTCTCTTCCATTGACGTATCTTCTCATATTCAGGCATGCAGCCAAACTGAACACTCTTCTCTCTCTTGTCGTTCTCCCTCTCCCAGTTTTCTCCTTCCTTGAATTGAACTTGTAGTAATTGCTGCTACTGGGAAGACATCACTTGTCATCGGGATGGTGTTAAGAGAATAGAAGACTCAAAGTCAAGAAAGTCAAGGTCAACGGTGCATACATCTGCTAAGTGGTATAAATAGAGATAATCATTTTTAGTATAATCAGTTGCAACCATTGTACAATTACCAAAGAATTTCAATACCAGTTGCCTCTTACTTTTCTCTCTGTTTCTTCGTCTTCAACCTCTAGTTAGGTTTCAATTTTCGCCATTGTTGCTTTAACTTCAAGCTTTCATCATCATGACCTTGATTTTTAGCAGATGGTTGGGTTACCCATGCATTTAAAGTTATCCTCGAGGGGGCCCAAACTCAAAGGAGGTACTTTCGTATCATCTTCGCTTGCAAATCTCACGCATCTCACACTTGAATCTCTCCTGCAACTGGCTTTATGGTTCTCTAGATCAAACAAGAAGCTCCTTGTCTGCGAATAATCTTGAAAGCCTAGATTTGAGCTACAACCTTTTATTTTGAGAGTTGCCATTTTCTCCTGTATCCAGTCCTATCCGAGTGGTGGATTTGTCCAGCAATGACTTCCATATGCAATATCATCGTCATTCTTGCAACAAGTTTGGAATTTGACTAGTTTCAGTGGGAGCAACAACACCTTTTCTGGTTCTATCCCATCCTCTATTTGTCTTCGTTTTTCTTCCTTATTACAATGATTGGATTTTTCTTTCATGTCAGTGCGGAAAAATTTAATAGAAAAATCTCCTCACCTACTTCTTCCGACTGGAGTGAGAGTAAACGCTTCCCAGCTAAGAAATTGGCTTTGCGTCTTTGGAATCTAAATCGGTGTTTAACAAGCCAAGCTTGAAAAATTGAGAGAAGGGGAAGGTCCTGCAAAAAATATTTTGATGCCTAATAAGTCATTGATATCTTGAGTTGTAGGTGTAGATGGGATCGATTGATTCCCTCAAATATTCACCTAGTTAGAACTGGATGGAGAATCACACACACTCAATATTATAGAAGGGGAAATATTTCATTACAATTAATGCACCAATGATTACATGCAACGTCTCATGCAATGTATGCACCAATAACTTTTAACTTATTGACTCATAACTTTATCATAATTAATCACCCGCTACACCATAATTGACCGCTAACTTACATAATGGAAATACCCCTTATTTCATGCATTACACCCACTAACTCATGCATATAACTCACACATTAACCCTCTAATCCTAATATTTCTCTTAAAGAGAAATTTTTCTGTGCTAGGGTCAAGCCATGCTGACATGGTTTGACGAGTTAATAAAATATTGACAAGTGGTATTATTTATTTAAATGAAATTACACCTCATCACCAAACTCAAACACCATTATATACTTGTACATTCTCTCGTCGTCATCCCAAAACCAGTTTCAATCTCCTTGTCTTCTCTGCTCTTCCGTCAATACCTTCAACCTTCAATTCTACCAAAATTCATTTCATTTCTTTTCTTTTCTTTATGCTTCCAGATCTAAACTCATCTCTCCAAAAGTACCCTTTCATTGATTTTCTATTCTTATATTGATTTCATATATAAAATAACATTCAAATCGATTTTGGAGTTTTGCACTTTTTGTGGAAGGAGGATGTTTCAAGTTAATTATTTGCAGAGAGACAAAAATGAACTTAGCAAATGCCAAGATGAGTACATCACAGAAAAAAAAAAAAAAAAAGCAAGAAGAAGAAGGAAGCAAATATAAACATATCGACAAAGTGATTATATACATATATTCATTAAGAGGCCAAAAAGGTGGTTTTTATGAATAGAGCACAATTACCCGGTCAGTAAAATAGGGTTTAGAAATACATGATTTAGGGCAAAACATTTGGATCTGGGTTGTGTTCATGAAACAGATATGTGAAGACATAGAGATCTCTGGAAAGAAGAAGAAGATGGCTGTCAGTTTGGTTAATTTTGAGGTGTAATCTCATTTTAAATAAATAATACCACATGTCAATATTTTAATAACTCGTCAAACCATGTCAGCATGCTGACATGGCTTGATCGTTGCACAGAAAAATTTCTCTTAATTAAACACCAAATAACAACTAATTAAAAGCATGTTTATTTTCCAAAATCCCCCTTTAAATAAACATGACTTTATGGTTCTGGACCGACTCCAAGTAAAACTCTCAATTTGCTAAATGTCTCTATCTTCAAAGGTTTTGTGAAGATGTCAGCGATCTGATCGGTTGACTTGACAAACTTGAGCTTAATCTTCTTTTTGTTGAAAATTCTCTGATTTTGTGATACCTGGTGTCAGTGTGCTTACATTTTTCATGGAACACTGGATTCTTGGCCAAACCTATTGCAGATTTTTTTTTTCTTTTTCGAAAGAGGGTCAGAACGGTTGCCGTTAAGCCTTGGTCATTAATGAAACTGCATAATACATGGGGGACATATAGTACGAATTGTAGTGATGAACATGATAGTCATAGATGTCTTTAAATTAAGCTACCGACTGTTTCCCCTATAAAGGGATAATAAGGATGAATCCAATTAGATGACTAATCATGTACTTCTCCATATTGATTATATTCATAAGCATCATATCCAGATTGATTAAGGTCTCACTGCGCTCTGTGTCAAAACTGATAGAGTCAAAAGTTAAGGTAATTGAAGAAACATCAGATGGGGTACTTTGAGGGGATTTCTTCTCCCCCAGATTCGCTTTGAGGGGATTTCTCCTCTCACAGATTCGCCTTGAGGAGATCTCTTCTCACACATATTTGCATTTTGAGAATTAAGTCTTACCTAGAATCGCCTTGAAGGAATTTCTCCTCACCTAGATTCGCCTTGAAGGGATTTCACTTCACCCAAATCTGCCTCCAGAGGTTTTACTTCGAGGTATTTTTCCCAACCAGGTTAATTTGCCTCTTTATTAGGACATATCTTGACTAGAAACTGTTGTTTAAATTTCACACCTAATATAACCACCATATTCCATAATGTATGTTTCTCTAAGAATAACTGAGTTATTTTTTCTATTTTTTGTTTTTCCCATTATATTTTATAGATATTTCTTCATTTTATCGGGGATATATCCCAAATATCTAATATATCGGGGATATTTGACGATATCAAAGAAATTTCACATAAGCGGTAGAAATAAGATATCACCCCCCTATGATATATCGGTCCCTCCAGAAAGGGAGATATCGGGGGATATATCAGAAATATCGCAAATATTTCAATCCTTGAGCATACCACAACTCTGACAAAAGCCCATAAACTGCTCATATTTGAAACAGAGCGTCGCCTCCACTCACGAATTGAACACAAAATCCATCTCCGGGAAAGCCTGTTCACTGGGGACGAAATCAAATGGCGGAGTCTCACTCGCGCCTGTGTTCTTCGCCGATTCCCAACCTTGTCCATAAACATAACCTCCCCAAGCGTTACCCAACTATAAGCACTGCCTCGTTTTTCATGAGAGCCAGTGGAAGGCCTAGCACCTTCACCTAAATAGGGATAGAGAGAATCAAAACTTTCTCGGGGTCTGACAGCCCGTCGAACGCAGCAAGGGCGAGCAAAGATTTGCAGTAAAACCAAGGCCCGCTGTTTACCACCAGATCTCCCTCTCGCTCCACAGTGACTTTGAGGATGAAGCGATCCCCTTGATCTCTAACATATAACCTATTTTTTAAATTCCACACGGAGGACATCGTCCCCATGAGAGCTTTAACGTCCACCTTCCGTTTGACAGAGAGTAAGCGTCCTACTGCATAGTGATGATTAGAGAGAGTGGCACAGCCACCACCACCAAAAGGTAGCTGTAAGCTTGGTAGAAACCCCGTCTACCATGATGAAAGCTAAGCGGCTGGGATGCAGGGAAAAAAAAAAACCCTAGGTTGAAACCCTAGAGAAGGTTTCCAATTACGATAGTACCGTTGACAGTACGTAAGAAGTAAAATAAATATGAGTGGAATGTAACCAAAAAAAGAAAGTATGGTATGAGTAGAAGAAAATAGGAAGCAGTGTAAAAGAAATATGTGTGAAAGAAGTAGAAGAAATATGAGTGGAATGTAACCAAAAAAAAAGAAAGTATGGTATGAGTGGGAAAAAAAAAGTAATAAGTAAAAGAAATATAAGTGGAATGTGACTAGAAAAAGAAAGTATGGTATGAGTGGAAGAAAATAGGAAGAAGTGTAAAAGAAATATGAGTGAAAGAAGTAGAAGAAATATGAGTGGAATGTAACCAAAAAAGAATGTATGGTATGAATGGGAAAAAAAAAGTAATAAGTAAAAGAAATATAAATGGAATGTGACCAAAGAAAAGAAAGTGTTGTATGGGTGGAAGAAAATATATAGGAAGAGATAAACCAAAAAAAAATAAATAGGAAGAAGCGTAAAAGTAATATGAGTGGAATGTAATCAAAAAAGAAAAAGAAAAATCAGTGGACGAAGTAAAAGGAAAAAGGAACCCCAAGAGGAAGATCGAACTAAAAGAAGTGTCCCTTAGTCAACTACGTAGGACCCAAATTTGTATAGCTTACATATATATACTAAACTTTTATATTTGCAAATTTGGGTTGGACTGTAGCCTACCCAGCCCTGTAGGTAGATCCGCCCCTGGCTAATACTATCAAGCCCTCAGCTCCAAAGTTTCAATGCATTTGCATGTGAGGGGAATTCGAAACTTTGTGGTGCCCTAGTTTCAAATGATTGTCTAAAAAATAAGGGCACTAATGCAAATGATAAGAACAACCAAGTTGCAGACATGAAGGAGCATAAAATTTCATGGTTTTATGTTTCTGTTGCACTTGGCTTTATCTTAGGATTTTGGGAAGTTTGCGGTTCTCTAGTGCTTATGAAAAAGTGGAGGTATGTTTACCAACAATTCCTAGATAATTTACAAAAAAAATGATAAAGAAGTGTATAGCTAGACATAGTCAAGAGAGGACCGTTTCAGAAGTTAGATTTTACTCGTATTGTACTTATATTCTAGTAATTTCATGGGATTTTTGTTTTAATTTGCACATACTAGTGTCAAGATGAGGAGCATTCTTTTCACTACTTAGGTTTTCCTTAGACTATTGTCAAGTTCCAGCGCGCGCGGCTTCAAGCGTGCGAAGCCATTACTACCAGCTAAAAGCCAAGGGCTGGAGTAGGCTTGCGACTATTGTGTAGCATCCGAAGAAGATAAATAAGAAGAAGCAGGTAAGCGTCTAAAGTTAGTGAGAGTATTTTTTGGTGTTGGTGGGAGTAACTTTTAGTGTTGGTGAGAGTAGATTTTCTCTTCCCACCGACCACACCGTCTTCAATCAAAAAGGGTCAATTCCCTTCTCAACCGGTTCCTGTTCAAAGTCTAGTTCACGTTCACAAACTCAGTCTCTACTTCTTTTTGCTGTGCATCACTGTTGTGGTGGTCCAGTGTTGAGTCATAGTCCTCGTGTTACACTTCGACGTCGTCTTAAGCAGTCACTCCAGTTTCACACTAGGTGTCGGACTATGCCGTCGATGAGAACTTGAACACCGGTGCATTGGAGAAGATGTTTGGCGACGACGCTGAGAGAGAGAAGTGTTGAGATTCAAATTCGAGAGAGCGAGAAATTCATAAATTTGTTGAATTTTGATGTCTAAAGTTTAAGTCTATTTTTGCTCAAATGACTTTATGATGGAAAAAAAAAAAAAAAATTGGTAGCCTATTGGGTATTGTAACAGCTAAAAATAGTCATATATATCATTGGTCCCACAATTAATCCCGGCCAATTTTTTACTAGCTACCACGTATTTTATAATTTACATAAATAGTAAAATTACATAATACTAGTGAAAATGAGAAATCTAACCTAAGATAAGTATAATAAATAAATAGTAATATAAATGATAGTTCACCACTAATCTTGTGGAGCCTTTTGAGAAGGTTAGGTGTGGAATTTGACTATATCGGTGTTGTACCGGACTACCGGAATTGTGATAGGTGGGCTATATCACATGATGCATCATACATATCATCAGGTCAGTGCATTAATTCCAATCACTTCTTAGGGTGCCACTTACCTATCTTGCCTTGTTGGAGTTACCCACCCCTTGCTTTATTACCAATTATATTACCAAATTGATAAATTCCCCGGTGTGGTTAGCTAGTAATTAGTTGCTACTTTCTTCTGTGATGAGGTCACACTGGTGTTGTTCCAAATTTATTTCTCTTCTTTCTCAATAAGATAGTTTGTGGTTTTCTTACAAAAGCTGGACCTCGGATGGAAAAATTATTGAAGAGATCAATCAAGGAGAACATGGGTGCTCAACAGCTTGATCATTCTAAAATTATTTCTTGTCGGTGTGTGCGTGCAATTGTAGTAGGGTGGCACATAATTAAGCGCTAGCAAGTTACACTGTGATTGAGTTATACTAAAATTTTACTCGTCTATGTAACTCACTAGTCACTATCAATTAGTGCTTTTGAGTGGCGTATTGAAGAGGAATAGAAAGTTACATCAAGGATTCAAGGAATGGAAGCATAGGTTTGGCTTCGTCAAAAACCTTGAGCATCTTAATAAACACTCTTCGACTTGGGGAAAAAGAGTATCTCCAGAAAACCCATCAGATATAATCTCATCATTCCCATGAAAGAGTAAAGACTACCAGCTATAGTCCGCTATTTAACATACACTAGTGTTATGCCCGTGTGATGCCCGAAGTAATATAGAAGGAATTTAATTTTTTTTTGTTTTGTTTTTGCTTTTGTCTCAAATTTCAGTAATTAAAGAGAATAAAAGTTAGGAAACTACTCCGAACAATTTTTAGATTGAAATTGTGTTTTTGACCCACTTTGTTTTCTTTTATAATTTTCTTTTAATTGATTTTAGTATTTTACCATAATGATATTTTGGATGATTTTTATATAAAATAAATTTATTTTATTCAAATGGCATATATGACAATCTAAAATTTGGTGAACCATTTGACACCAAAATTTGGCTTCCATTTCCATCTATAGTATTAGAGATAGGTTTAACAATACGAAACATGTATTGCCGTTCGGATTGGGTTATGGACTTGCTGGTCGTCCATCTAGTGGTACACACGTTAATTACTTGGTCTTAATTGGCTTAATTTGGACTGGAGGGATATATATGTTCAACGTAATGAGAGCGCGCAGGACTTGCTAGCTTGGATACTTTGCAATGGATCTGTAATTTCTGTGTTGATAATAGGAAAAAGAAATAGAGACTAGCTATCATTGCTTTTTCTATGATTTAATTAATTGCTTCAAAGCCTTATTTATGTACTTATCCTCCGATGTATGTGAATATATAAATAGGCTGCAATACTAGGTGAGAAATCATTCTAAACTTGACGGAGACATGGTGATGGCTCATGGCAGCTTCTTTGTCTTCCTGATCTTCTTCTCTTCCTTTATATCTACAAATAATATTCTTCATGCATACGCATCCAATCAAGCTCTACGCAACTCACTTGGTCTCTCATCTCCTCCTTCCTCAAACCGGATTTCTATTCATTGTCGCCCTCGTCGGGGGGCAAGAGGCCGGGGGGCGGGCATTACTAAGTGTAATCACAATGATTTGGCCTCCCTTACTAAGTACGGCAGGAACGGCACGGACGGCATGCACGGCATGGACGGCACGCCCGTTGGAGGTATTTGTTTTTCGGATAAATTTCAGTTTAATACCCTATGGTTTGGGGGTAACATCATGTCAGTCCCTGCTCTTTCAATTTGATCAGCAACACCCCTGTGCTTTCAATTTCAATCAGCCGTGCCCAAATTTTACTGTTCCATCCAATTTGAACGTTAACTTTGACCGGATTGACAAAGGAAAATTTGGACGGAACAGTAAAATTTGGGCACGGCTGATTGAAATTGAAAGCACAGG
>BDJD01002224.1:84390-101762 GCA_002564525.1 Rosa multiflora
GGTCAACCAATAAAACATATAAGTGACTACGGTTGACCAATCCGATCGGATTCTAAAATATGGTGAAATTGGCTAAATTTTTTACCATACTCATAATTTATTGTAATAAACTCATCCAACGGTTGGTTTTTACATTTTCTTTGAATTGATAGGGGTTGCTCTTTGAAGTGTATGATATATAAATATAGATTTATAAAAAATTAGTGTCTTTAAAAATTTATTTATCAATAAATTAGAATCTATATATAAATATAGATTTTTTTTTGGTACAATATAGTTATATAGATTTGTTATCTTTGGTTGTATTTGATCATTATCCATTGAATTTCCAAAGCTTGATTAAAAAAAAAAAAAAATACTTGTGTCTTTAAATATTTATTTATAAATAAAGCCCGCAAGGCCCGCTTTATATGGACGGGCTTGGATCCTTTGATTTTTAATAAAGCTCGGCCCGGCCCGCAATTATTTAAAAATATAGCAAGGCCCGGCCCGGCCCGGCCCAAGCCTGTTATGAATGGGCCGGGCTGGGCCGGCGACCCCTAGGTTATAACCAAATAGAAATGGACGAGGCTGACCAAGAGCATACAGCCTTTACCACTGATAAGAGCTTATATTACTACCAAGTCATGCCTTTCGGCCTCAAGAACGCCAGTGCCACATACCATCGCATGGTCAACGCCATGTTCGCTGACCATATTGGTACCATTATGGAGGTCTATGTCGACGACGTGGTTGTTAAAATTCTCACGGTGGAAGGCCACCTACCCAACTTGGACGTTGTGTTCTAGATCATCCTATCCAACGGCGTGCGATTAAATCCTAAGAAATGCCTATTTGCTGTTTGGGGAGGAAAGTTCCTGGGTTTTGTCCTTATCGAGAGGGGAATTGAGGCCAACCCGGAGAAGGTCCAGGAAATACTAGACATGGAAGCATCAATGAATAGGAACAAGGTGTAATCTCTTATAGATAAGATTGTGGCCCTAGCCAGATTTGTCACACACCTTACCAACAAGTGTGCCTCATTCTTCAAGCTATTGAAGTCTCAGCATACCAAACTCATAACTTGGGGCCCTGAGCATGAAGCAGCGTTCAAGGCCATCAAGGAATACCTTGCAACTGTACCCATTATCTCCAAACCGGTACTCGGTGAAATACTCTATATCTACTTAGCGGTATTATCATTACTGACCCTAAGGGATTCACCTATGAGTAAGACATCAAACAATACCGCTGAAGTTCACTTCATACCAAGGCCTGGTGGGGATGTTGTTGCAACGGTTTATGACTTACAAAATAACACAGATACGCTAGTCCAAGAACACCATAGCAGACACCTTGGCAAGACTCGCTACTGATCCTACCAGTACTGGTGGAAGAGATATCAAAGTTGAAACACCTGACAAACCAACGATTTCTAAGTCATTCTCAGAAATATTTGTCAAATATACCCCATCACCACCATCGTTGATGGATTCATTCATCACCTACCTATCCTCCGGTACACTACCCACAGACTGGGTCCTAGCATAATGCTTGAGAAAAAGAGCATCATTGTAAATACTACGTGATGGTAAGCTGTACCGAAGAGGACAATTGTCCCTTCCCTTAAGTGTATCCCATGAGAGGAGGGATAGCTCATCCTCGAATTGATACATAGCGGCGTCTGTGGTAACCATTGCATTGCCAGGGCGTTGGCATTTAAGACCTTGCAGACCGACTACTACTAGCGGTACTACCAGTGCCAGAAATTTACTACTTTTCCAGGAGCACTGACTGTCCCCCCATTTCCATTATCATAGCACCATATGCTTTTGCCCCGTAAGGCTTGAACTTCATTGGCAAGTTCCCAACGGCACCGGTCAATACAAATTTGCTATAGTTGCAATTGACTATGATACCAAATGAGTAGAAGTAGAGCCCATGGCAACTATCACCACAGCCAAGGTCATAAACTTCTTGTGGAGAAACATGTTCTGTCGATTTAGCATTCCCCAAACCATCATCACCGACAATGGCACATAGTTTGACAACAACACGTTTCGTGCATTTATCAGTAAGTATGGTACCAAAGTTCTTCACGCTTCACTGGCTCACCCCAAGACTGATGGCCAGGTGGAAGACGTTAACAAACTGATCAAGCAGAACTTGAAGAAACTTATACTATCAGGACTACCCCCACAGAGCCCACCGGTGAATCGCCTTTCTGCATGGCCTTTTAATACCGGTAGAGACTGAAATACCATCTGGCTTCATTCTCATTCTCGGCCGCCACCTCCACTTCCATGTCCGCTGACATCTTCTCCACATTGAACCAACCCTTGGCGGTACCGTCCTGGTACCAGGTGGTTACGGTACTCTATTTAACAGCTTCCATGATAGCGATGTACTCGGCTGAAGCTTTGAACTCAGCGATGGCGGTGGACTTGGTTGTATGGACCTCCTCTTTCAACTGCTCGTTCTCCTGCTCCAACTCGGTAGCGGTGCCTTCAAAGGGTTAAAGCTGGATAAGCTCATCCTTCTAACTCTTCACCTTGGCCATGAGCTCTTTGTTCTTAGCTTCTAACTCCTTGACCCATCTCTCTAGAGTCTTGATAGCAGCGGCATGCTGATTAGCTATGGCCTTCATGAACCTTTGGTTCTCCTGGGCAGCAGCTAAATTTTTGTTCAGTACCTCATTGGCCACAGTCAGCTTAAACTTCTCGCCCTAAAGTCGGCGTGCCTCAACCTCCAAGAGACTAAGTCGTTCCTTTATGGCTTTCCGAGTCTCGGATCCAAAGGCCAAATACATGAGCCTCACCGACTGTAATACAGCAACATATGTGAAACAACATCATCAATAGAATTACAAGAGTTAAACATACCAATGGTACTTACCCTCATCAGCTTCTCCAGGCACCTCTGGTCCCGCTCATCTCAGTCCGTGATATTAGTGATCACTAGTACAAAAATTGCATCACACAACGGTGGTTAACCGTTGTCCCAAGAGGAAAGTTCTGTCGTCTATCTCGGTGTTGTGTGATCACAACACTCAGACAACTGTGAAACACCATTGTGTGTTGATCATTGATCATAGGGTCAACGGCTATCTTAGAACCGTTGTACCAATTTTGGGCATGCTAATGGCAGAAGTTGGATGCCAGGCACATGTGCCGCATGCATTTGTTGTTTCAATGGCTGCTCACACAACAGACTTAAGATACAAGATGATGTTGTTACCTGATCAGACAATAGAAATACTGTAAACTGTTATTGGACTATCTTTACCACTAAATATATTTCAAAATATATGTGGTGTGATAGTTGTAAACGTATTTGTGAGCAAGCTATTATTTGCATTTGTACAACACATCTTTTCAATATCGTTGTGTGATTTAGCAATTGGACAACTGGTTTTTGTATCTTATGTTGTGTGAATTCAAATATGAGGACAAAGTGCTTTTGCAACCGTTATGATTATACCAAATTTGTTGTGTGATTCACAAACATACAACTACTCATACAACGCAATTTATGATCGAACTGTTGTTTCTTCATTATCTAATTCATAAAACCAACTATGAAAACATTATATTCTAGCAAAAGCTGACCATATATATATTGAAACAGCATGCAAAAGCTGAAACTTGTCCCAAAAACATACATATACATATATATATATATATATATATATATGTATATATATATGTATGTATATCCAGCTGCATGCTGCAAGTAAAGAAACCACATTCTAGCTGCACCATTGAAAACAGCAGAAGAGAATATACTTGTTCCAAAACCATATATATGCATCTATGTGCATGCACCTACTGCTAGCAACATTCATATATATGCATCTATCAGCAGAAGCACTAAACAAAATTATCTGCAGTTTCCTTCAGCCTACCACTAAATGGCTCCTACATATATGACTTGACGACAAACTTTGCCCACTTGCACCTCATCACATCAATGTCCTCTTGGCTATACACAAGGTTGCTTCTCCTTTCCCACTGAAATGATTTCAAGTAACAAAGCGAAGTTATATAAAGTGTAGGTCAATAGTACCAAACAGATCATCATTCAAACACATATTGCTAGAAGACCAAACAGATCTTAATTATGAGTGTATACCTTGTTGACAAATGTTAAATCCTTATCCTCAATTATATCACTCATGTAGCGCATCACAAAGTACCCACAGTCCTTAGCATTAGGTTGGGGAGGAATACCCTAACAATTGAACAATGATAAATTCAACAACAAACAGAACCTAGTCAAAATATGCACCAGGTAAACAGAAGCATAATTTCAAGTTCCAAACTAGTGTAGACATGCATGCGTACCGATAAATTTTTCCACATAACTGAACTCCGGCCTTTCCTTCCCTTGTGTGCATTATACATAGCAATGGCACTAAAATAGAACTACCACAATATTAGTTTTTGCATGTAAAGAAATTGACACTTAAAGTTGGATGTTACAGTCAGTTTCTTCTTTCCATCAATTTTAGTATTCGATAAGTTAACAATTATAATATATGTAGACTATGACTTACATATCAACAACTGATCTTTATTCTCCAATGGGTAACCGCCTCTTCATGGGATCCATGAAATAAACAATTTCTTTGTCCGGATCCACAACATTGAGCATCCAATGTTGACTATATACAATGAATTAACAAGTGTACGTTTAGTTCTGCACTTTGCAAATCCTTTCTTAAATAGAAATGCAAAGTATCACATGTATAAAAAATCACTTACTCTGAGTTATAAGGTAGCATGAAAATCTAGCCTGGTTTTGCCGTTATGAGCCTATCCTTGATGTGCTATGACCTCACACAGCCATCCCCACAACCAATTCTACCGATCAATGAAGGATCAACAAAAGTAACCATATCCAGCATTTTATATCGTTTCAAGACATCAGAAAGGTACCTAACATGTATATATACCAAGTTTGAACTCAGCAACAAGAAATTCACATCAATACATTTAGGGATATAGAATATATATAAAAAATTATATAAAAAGACTTTATTTACCTCTGGTATACCACTATGCAGTTTCCAGTAACTTATGTCATGCTTGCAATTCTTTGAACATCTTATGCTAGTATAAACGTCTTCCGTTGATACCCAAATAATTCATACTCCATTTCGAATGTGATAGCACACACTATGCCAATAATAGCTTCAGATGACAGATGATATCTGTCGTCTGATATGGAAATTATCTGTTATGTATCCAGCTGCCGTCTCTTACGGCATCAGACGACAGATATCCTCCATCGTCTCTTCCTCACTCAGACAACAGAAGTTTCGCAAGGCTCTGTCGTCTGAACAACCCAACACTAAAGGATTTGGGACTTTCTGTCGTTAATAATCACACACAACGACAGATT
This sequence comes from Rosa multiflora, assembly GCA_002564525.1. Lineage (NCBI taxonomy): Eukaryota > Viridiplantae > Streptophyta > Magnoliopsida > Rosales > Rosaceae > Rosa > Rosa multiflora. The sequence continues at coordinate 89,773 of BDJD01002224.1, forward strand.
AATGTTGTTCAAATGAACTACAAACTACGGTTTTAATAAAACTGCTGTTGTCTGACATGTAATAAGAACACATTTATATGTTGTCTGAAGTTACCAAAATAAAGGTTTGTTTAACAATCTGTTGTCTGAATGCATTTTCAAAGACATTTGATTGTTGTTTGAAATTCACTTAAAATTGGGAAATTATAACTCATCTGTCGTCTAAATAGTTTTGAGAATTTATTTTTATGTCTTTTGTCTTGTATTCCAACCACAGTTTTAAGTATTTATGTTGTCTGTTAGAAGTATTTTTGTTGTTTGATAGTGAATTAAACTTCAGTTTTATGTTGTCTGATATAAGTATTCTGTTGTTTGATAATGAATTAAACTTTAGTTTTCTGTTGTTTGATAGTGAAATAAACTTCAGTTTTCTGTTGTTACAAGTATGAAGGAACAACAGAGAGATATTCTTTTATGTTGTTACTGTATTTGTGATACAACATATCATAAACCTGCATTTTGTTGGATTTGAAGCATATAGCAAACATCATTCTGTACACTAGTCATCAAAAAAGCATATTATAAGATCTGAAATCTGCAAATTCCTCATTGCATCAATTAACACACCAAAATACATTCCCATCAGTAGCATAATACTAATTAAACTAGCTAGCATGCTAGCCTTTACATTAACCCATGTGTAAGGAATGAGAAGAATTCTGAAAGTTAGAAGACAAAACAATTAAACTCTATTATCTGATGAATGTAAAAGAAAATTTAAGAAACAGAAAATCTCACTAACTGCTTCATTGGGATCTTCACTGGAGAAACTATCTTGCGATCTTTCACTCCATGATAAGGTCCTTGTAAAAGAACTCATGAATGGTTCAGAATTTTTTCTCAGAAAGGGTTTCCCAGAGATAGGTGGTTTCAAGTTTCCAACAAATTTCCATGATCCACTTCCGCCTGCTTGATATTACAGAAAAGAAAGAATCCATTATGTGACCTACACCACAATGGTGCTATTTAATTTATTGCTCAAAATAAATATAAGGTCAGGGCCATTTAAAGTAGTCACAAAATATATTTTGATGATTGGCCTCTCTTAATAGAGGGTGGTGGATGTCCACGAGGGTTATTAAGTAGTAAAACTAGGTTCTAATACCAATTCTTATTGGACATATTTGATTTTGAAAGAGGATACATTCTCACGAAAATGTTCACCTGGTCAGTTATTGACCAAGAAAATAATGCTCAACCACCTTTGGATGTAAATCCAATGGCAGAGAGAATTATTATTAAGTTGAGGTGTTTTGTTTTCCACCATTTGATGTAAATCTAAGGGTTGTTGAGCATAAATTCTTTGGTCAGCAACTGACCAGGTGAACACCACTGGACATTCTCATTGTTGGGATTTTCATGAATTCAAGTAGTAGCAGCTTAATATCATAAATTATTGTTTGGTACGTAATTGGTAGATAGCTGGATTTATGAGGAGTGTTCTGACATGCTACCAACTTTAATTACTTATATAAACTTTTGATTGGAACAAAAGTTTAATAGACAATTATAATTTGCTGTCAACACTCTGATATTCCAGAAACTGACCCATTATGTCTATAAATTGTAGCTTACTGTTTTCAACTATTTGCCTAAATGACACTTCCATAGTTTGATTAAACTACATCAACATTCTAGTCAACAATTAATATGATTAATTAGCTTTTCAATCTATTACTTCATGATTGACAGAAGGCAATGATGTCTGTTTGTTGCTTTCTTCCTAAAGATGGTAGCTTATGTCTATAAATTGTAGCTCACTGTTTTCAACTATTTGCCTAAATGACACTTCCATAGTTTGATTAAACTACATCAACATTCTAGTCAACAATTAATATGATTAATTAGCTTTTCAATCTATTACTTCATGATTGACAGAAGGCAATGATGTCTGTTTGTTGCTTTCTTTCTAAAGATGGTAGCAAGTGTTTGGTTAAAATACCTAAAAGAAGTAATAAACGGTCATGACCTTGATATAATTGGAAATGATGTTTGTTGTATATATGCAGCATATATCATTTTGAACAACTTCTAAGTGAAAGTGATCACAGCTGCACAGAACTCATTGGCTGATATTAATTATTCACTACATATTGAACTACTTTTGTTGGGCACATGCAACTTGGTCAAATGTTAGAAAGGCAAAACTCTGAGATTAACAACAAGCTTAAAATGTTTTGAGGCATGTCATATGTAGGCATAGAATTATAAGAACACGAGAAGAGATATGTAGGATCCAGGAAATGTTACCTAGAAAGGAGGTCCGAAAACTGAAATTTCAAAACCAGACTGTGCAAAAGCTATAGAAACTAATTGATATATTATAGCAACCCAGGAAATATCAGATGCTCTGGATCACCCAAATTTAAAAGCACAGCCTGGAATGCAGCAAGTGCTTTTGGATCTGACACGGCTTGGTCTATCTTACTGATACTCCAAGGGTTCTTGTACCTGTAGTCAACAATTACAATTCTTTAATCACTCGAGCAACCAAATAACACCAGAGAGTAAAATAATAAGGGGAAGAAGAAAAAAGAATGAACATAGGGGGAGGACTAAGATACAAGTATAGCAAAGCCCGTAATTTTAGAACTAATGAAAAAAGAGTGGGTACTGACTCTCTTGGTCCAATTCAATGGCATTGTACTGGACTCCTAATTTTAGAATGAAGAGCTGCTTCACGCAAACACAGTGAGGACAAAGCTTGTTGCTGCGAAACAAAATCTTATTGTCAAATTTCCAAATTGGTTCAAAACGATAGACAATTCTATATATATAGACACACAGAAGAAGATGAAGAGGTAGAGAGAACCTGAAGATGACTACCGGATTGGACGAGACGAGCTCCTTCACCTTGCCCAACGCCATTTCGAAAACGACGACGCTTTCGATTTCGAAACCCTAAATCCCCAAATTGCTCCAGATTCTGTGATCTCTGTTGGGTGTAGATCCGGACTCGCAGTCGGAAGCATTTGGTGCTGACTTTCGATATCGTTGGATGACGCAGCCTGGGTCAACTAATTGGAGGCCGAAGAGTCCATTGGTAGTGACGATGTCGCTGGATGATGCTCGGAGGTAGAAGATGGAGAATTGAGAAACCAGATCTACTTTCTCTCTCTTCGTACTGTCTTCTCTCATCTCTACGCTTCAATTTCTATTTCCTTGAAGAACTTGACTTGACCCGGCTTTGGTTGTTGGTTTGTAGACCGATATGGAAGACCAAAGAGGGTGGAAGAGCATCGAAGAAGAGGTGCTGCTAGGTTTGGGTCTGGGAGATGGAAAATGAGTTTTCTGATTTTTTTTTTCACCAAGTGTGGGAAAGCATGGGGCCGGGTCTAGGTCTATTAAAAGATAGATAAGTTTTAGTTCAGCCAAAAAGAGGTTTTTGTCCACACAAGAAGAAATAATTTCTTCATTTACTCAGACAACAGAATTGATCTAGTATTGATTTACTCAGACAAATAATTTCAAGTTTTCTAAATTACAACAAACTTGAAAAAATTGATCTAGTATTGATTTTGATACTATTTAGACAACATAAATAGTTAAAACTGTCGCCTGAAGACATTCAAAAAAATCAGACAACAGAAAAAACCTCTTCTGTCGTCTAAGGGGTATGGTCTGAAGCATTTTTTGGCATAGTGACACCCATCTTTAAATGTTTCCTCACTCCAATCGCAAAGTGTCTTCAATGCAGCTAGCAAGGAAGGTCCCAATGACTTCAAGCTAGCTAGTACCTCAGAGTTTTCATCTTCATCTTGAACCCCTTTATTTCTCTTCCTCCTCTCAGTTTTATCCTTAGTAAGTTTCTACAACAAATTTCAACAACTAATGTAAGGCCTTCTGATCTTTTGAGGTTACATGATGGAGCAAGTTAATAAAAGAGAACAATATATGCAAGGCATAATAACAATACAAACAACCACAATACTTAGCAACAACCCAACACCAAATCCAACAATCAACAAGCTGCCTAGCAGCAACTAATTTCAAGTGATTTTAATTAAACTCAAGCGTAAATCGAACCATATGAATTCAATTGAACCCATCAACCTAAGCTCAGTCAAGTCTATACATGCTTCCACCATCATTAACCAAAGGAATGCAGAAAAGTAACAATAGAATTCCCCATCTTATATAATCAGCCAACAACATGAACAATCATATTCCAATTTTAATTAAACCCAATCTTTCACTCAAGATTTTTCATAGTTCTTGCAAAAAAACAACATCAACAATATAACCAGCAAACAACATCAACCACATTCTTGAAAAAAAAAGCCCAAATTTCACCAGAGAAGTAACGCACACCTGAAATTAGCTCTTGTTAAAGTCGAGCGACAAAGTAACAGTCCGGGAAAGAGACATACTCAAATTATCCGGCGAAGTAACGTCGAGCGCGGTGGTTGATGTTCAAGACAGACTGAAATCTGCACAAAATCACTAAAATTATCCAAAGCTGAACCCAAAGCGAAACAACCACAATACTTAGCAATAACCCAAAACCACCAACAATCAACAAGCTGCCTAGCAGCAACCTATTTCAAGTGATTTTAATTAAACTCAAGTGTAAATCGAACCATATGAATTCAATTGAACCCAACTGAACCCAATCAACCTAAGCTCTTTCAGAGGATCTATATATATATATATATATATGCTTCCACCATCATTAACCAAAGGAATGCAGAAAAGTAATAATAGAACTCCCCATCTTATATAATCAGCAAACAACATGAACAATCATATTCCAATTTTAATATAAACCCAGTCTTTCACTCAAGATTTTTCATAGTTCTTGCAAAAAAACAACATCAACAATATAACCAACAAACAACATCAACCACATTCTTGAAAAAAAAAATGCCCAAATTTCACCAGAGAAGTAAAGCACACCTGAAATCATCTCTTGTTAAAGTCGAGAGGTGAAGTAACAGTCCGGGAAAGAGAGACACTTAAATTATCCGGCGAAGTAATGTTGAGCGTCGGTGGTTGATGGTTAAGACAGATCGAAATCTGCACAAATCCACTTAAATTATCCAAAGCTGGAAGAAGAAGAAGAACAAACCTAGAAAGAAGAACAAACCAAAGCAGAAGAACGAACCTTTTTGGGGAAAGAAATTCCAAATCAAGCAGCAATGAGTAAACCTCAGTCCACCATTAGAACAACAAGGCCAAAGCGAATTGAATCGAACCTGAAGATCTTTGTATCGAAGCCCTAATTTCCAAATCCAAATCGTAGTAGGGTCTTAGTAGAGAAATGGTCGGGTTTGATTTCTAGGGTTTGAGTAAGAGCAGGTTTGATTTCCAAATCGATATCCAAATCGTAGTAGAGATCTTCCCTTTGGTTGCTGGCTATTTTGGATTTGGTTTCAAGTAACACCGGGTTGCTGTTTTGGAAGGAGTTGAGTAAGTGTTAGGTTTGGGGGGACTATGTAATTGGGGAAAAAGAAAAGGAGTAAGAGTGGTTGTCGGGTTTCAATTAAGTGGTTTGGTGGGAGACTTCAATTTGTCTCAAGTTTCTCCAACAATAGATAAGAAAGTGACCATTGTGTGAGTGTATGATGACAAAGAAAGCTGGGAGGGAAAATTTGCCGCCTGTGCCTACATAGGTTTCATTAGGCCTGGGCTCGGGTCGGGCCGGGCCCGAAAATTAGTAAAACCGAGACCGAGACTGAGATTTTCGGTTCGGGCCGGTTCGGGCTTTTTTTGAAATGAAAACCGACAGGGACCGAACCGGTTCGGGCTTTCGGGCTTTTTTCGGGCCCAATTCCCAGTTCGCGAATGTTTGCCAGTTTTCCCTGTTTTCGAAATACAATTCTGCACCCTGTCATTTGCCACTCATTTTGGCACCTGGAAGACTAGAATGCATATCCAATTATCTCATTAACATAACAGTAATCATGCATTATTACAAATTTATATAGTTTACAACACAAAGTCACAAACTCACAAATACATTGTCCATTGTCCAACAGAAAACAATCCAACTTATTCAATCATTTCAACCATGTGTTCAATCATTTGAAATTCAAAGTTTGAATGGTACTACAACTGCAACAGAAACATGAACACAATCCTCCCGTTTTGCACAAAATCACAAATTGCTGCTAGGCCGGCTCCCATGCTCAACAGGTCTAGAACTCCATGACAACTCCAACTTGCAGCTCTGCATTCACATTTGAAAGCTGATCAATTTACAAAATTGAAGAGAGAAACAGAAAAAGTAACTGAGAAACCAAGTTCCATTAACTGAAAAAGCCTAGAATCGAGAGTTGTTGATTAGTCACTTGTTGATTAGGTACAGTTATGGAATGTGCAATGTTTTGGGTACCTAAAGAATATGTTGGGACCAGATGTAACAGATGTGAGCATGTAAAGCAAAATTACACCTGTAACGATGGGCACTATCAATTTTCCAGATTTGTAACCGTATCAACCACAAGAAAATGAGGATACTTGACTTAATCTGGTATCTTATAGCTACTTTATAGTCACTCTAAACAAACAAACAAACAATGATAGCACATGAACTGCAGAACACAGATTAAAAAAAGAAAAAGAAAAAAGAACCCAGCTTTGGTACCGTAAGACTATTCTACCAAATGAACTGCAGAACACAGATTAGTCATAGCGAGAGAAGAAGAAGAAGAACCGAATACCTGGGTATAGCAGAGAAGAAGAAGAAGAAGCTTTGATCACAGACAGAGAGAGAGAGCAGGCCGGAGCTAAGAACTCATACTTAATTGTCAACATGTGCCGACTCCGTTTCCTCTCCTCACCTCCCCTTCCAATTCCCTTATCAATCGCGAAAACCTAGATCGCCCATCAGAATTTTCTCCACCGAAAACGAAATCGAAACCCTAATTCCACACACCGGATGGCTGGCTGGGTCTTCCTTCCGCCGATCCAATTCAAGCTCAGATCCAATACCAACGTCTCCAACTTTCGATCTAGAGAGAGAGGGAGAGAGAGAGAGAGAGAGAGAGAAACTGGAGAGAAACTAGAGAGAGAGAGAAAGAGAGGAGGGACTGACATGTGGCATGTGCTACAGTATTCGGGATGGTTCGGGCTTTCGGGCCCTGAAAATATGGAACCCGAGACCGAACCGAAAATTTCAATTCGGGTCGGGCTTTAGACCGAACCGAGAATTTCAATTCCAAAACCGAACCGATTCGGGCTTTTTCACTCAGTTCGGATAGGGCCCTCGGTCTTTCGGGTCCGGACGCCCAGCCCTAGGTTTCATCAAATAGAAACTTTGCCACTGTGCAACTTGCTTCCATGCTCAGACAATAGAAGTAAGACAATCTGTTGTACAAATTTGTACACCTTCCACTAGATGTACCTAGTACAATTTCTCAAAGTTCATACCACATTTCGTTACACAACAGATAAAAAAAAACTAATGTGTGGTTAGTTCAAATTCCATTTTGGTGAGCTTGTTCTTGGAGGGAATTATGTACTCATTTCCCTCCATTCTAGACCTCTCCATTACAAAACATAAACTTCTTAAATCAATTGTGCAATATCTTCCTAAAAAAATGGTTTTCAATTTGCTTCATTCACACAATAGAAATAGATTTTGTACCGTTGTATGATAGAGTTCGTGTTAACACACAACAACAGATTTGTGTTCTGTTGTGTGATGAGTGTTGTGTGTTTCAATTTTTGTAGCAGTGGATGTTGTCATCTCGATGCATGTGGCAGAGGTCCACCACCATCTCCTGGATGCAAGAATCCTCAACACCAACTTCCCTTAGGGCCTTGGTGAGCGCTTTTTGTGCGGCGTCACTGCAGGCCTAGAGCTGACTAGCTGGACTGCTTCCTTTTCCAAGGATTGGGCACCGGATGAGGCCCCCTGGCACCCATTGTTAATGTCTGTGATTTAACGGTAGCTAAACCTCAGTTAACGCTGGTCAAAGTGGTCCGCTACTTGTGGAGATCATGGTGTTTCCGCTACCTGTCAATAAAATACACAGGGCATCAAAGGGAGACCGCGATTGGCAGTCTTCTCTTCTCCGATGCCTAAGTTAGTCAATGAATTTGTGTTGACAGAATAACATTAGGGAAGTAGTAAACACATATTTAATGAAGAAAGAGGAGTGGACCTGTTATAGGTGAGGAAGAGACTGATCTCTTCCTTGCTTTCGATGTTGGACTGATATGCCTTTACTCCCAACTTCTGATGCTTCAGCGTGTGATATTGGTGCGGCGCGTGGCAGCGCGTCAGCGGCGATCTTGGGCTAAGCTGGGTAGTTGTCTAACTTAGGTCACACCCTTGATAGCTATCTATACCGCTAACGGTAGCATGAGCGTGGCTCATTATAGCTAATTATGGTTTCGGCAAATGCTCATGTAAGTACACCCACTTCCTGGGTACTGGTACACACTAGTTAACTCCCACCGGCCACCTATTATCTGTCACCAGCACCAGTTTCCATGTCCTTCTTCTTGCGCCAAGCCGCGACCGCGATAAATGTTATCTTCCAGCCACCGCTGCCTTGGCTACGTAGCGAGGCCGGTGACTGTGAAGAGATCTCCTCTGCAGCAGTATCCTCTTCAGCCTCGGTGACCACCGGCTGCATAGAGGGAGCCCGAACCTTCATCGGCGGCGTCTCTGAGTACTCACTACCAAGACCTTCGTAGTTGGTTAAGCCACCAGGGGGACCGAAGCATTGACACCCTCAAGGACTTGGTCAGGGCGTGATTGCGGATGCAACTACTCAAACACATGATCCAGTAGGGATGTATATGCATCGTGGGGTGTAGGGGCTAGGCGCCTCTCGGACATTGTTTATGCTTGATGACTTCATGATTATAACTCCCCAACCAAGAAGCTCCTCTTACTCGGGGACTTCGGGGACTTGTAGATACCTCTACTAGCAAGGCTAGTTTGGTACCTCACCAAGCATAAACAACACCCTCATGGGATCCAACCGCTAATTGCATCTTGTAGCCCTATGTTCAAGCTACGCTACGGTATCCGGAAGTCACAAATCCGTCACCGGGAAGCCACCTTTCCGGCCTTATTAACATGCCCTCACAAATAGGCTTTCTAGACTAGAAATAGTGGTTGCTTGTCCCACATCGAAAACCATGTAAAGGAGAAGCATTCCTTCACCTATAAAAGGAATGCCTCCTCCCACTTAAATCAAATCCCATTGCATCTCTTGTAATCTTGTTAGGCCGCAAGGCTCGACACACTAGTACACATTCAAGTGGACGTAGTTTCCCGCTAAGGCGGGAGACGAACCACTATACATCTCGTGTCACCCTCTCTCTCTCTCTAAAGCTAACTAGAGATCCCACGGATCACTAACGTTAACATTGGCGCCGTCTGTGGGAAGCCGACACAGAAAGGCTTCGTCACCTACCATGAACTTTGACCCATTTGGGCCGGTCAATGCTTGGTCAACGCCCATTGGGGCCGATCAACATTCGGTCAACAGCGGTCAAGCAATGATCAACGACCATCTAAAAAAAGGTCAACGCTGAACTAAAAAAAAAAAAAAAAATTTGGTGCCCTGTTACTCTTGGCACCCACAAGTTTCCTTTGGGCACCCTGCTATCTTCTTTCAATCGATCATCAGCACCAACAGCAAAGCTTTGTCCCCTTGGCACCACCGCCGGCTACGATCATCCGTCAGCAGCGCACCCTCCACTGCTCCGCCGATCAAAGCCTCCGGCTAGCGGCCCCGCTACTGCAAACCGCTAGCCATTACGAGTCTCCGCCGAACTCTTGAGCCTCCGCCGAACTCTTGAGCCTCCGCCGAACTTCCAATCTCCGCTGAGCTCCAAGTGTCGAGCCTCCGCCAGACTGCACCACCGGGCAGCCTCCGCTGAACTTCACCACCGAAAAGGCTCCGCCGGACTGTACACCGCTGACCCCAGACTCCTCGGTCCGACTCTCCGCTGAGCACCAAGTCAGCTAGCCACAACCAGCGGCAATACCTCCGCTAGACACCTCAAGCAAGCTTCTCCGCTGCACTCCAGCACCGCTGAACTCGGATCCTCCGCCGAGCTCCAGCTCCGCTGCGCTCCAGCTCCAGCACTGCCTAACCCGGATCCTCCACCGAGCTCCAGCTCCGTTGCACTCCAGCACCGCTGAACACGGATCCTCCACCGAGCTCCAGGTCCGCTGCACTCCAGCTCCGCCGAACTTGGAGCCTCCGTCGAGCTCCAAGCCCGCCCATCAGCGTCGAACTCCTCCGCCGGACTTCAACACCGAGTTTTATTCTGCTGACCCACCATCTCCGGCAAAGCTCCGCTGAACAGAGTCTCCGCTGACTCCGACTCATCCGCTGTGCTTCTCCGCTGATGAACCTCTGCTGGGCTAGCACCACCGCTGGATGGCATCAATTCTCATGGCAGAACTTCAATCTTCCAGTTTCTTCTCTCTGCACCCAACATTCCTCGTTCCTTCCTCTATGCTCTCAACCACGATCAGACATCCACCTTGGATTCTCTGCTATGTACGAGCGCTGCCATATCTCCAATTTACGAAAAGCTAAGTCCTTTTCTTTATGAAGTCATGTTTATCTCTTGAAGTCTTCGCCATTCAAATATATACATGATTGCTGACTTGCTGTGCATTCATACTTGTGTTTGCGGTCTGCACCCAACTTATTGGAAACTTAAAATTACATTTTCAAACGTGCTCTTGGCACTCGGTGGCGTTCTCCAATCTTGACATATATAATATGAGTTCATGTTTTAGGCATGACCAGGCATCTATATATTATATAGTATAATGTACACTTACAAAGGAAAGAACCATTGAAATACTACTTGTCATGTTTCAAATATATGCATGATCTGCTTTGCTCCAATTTAATGACACGAGACCATGTATTTGTTTGCTTCTGCGCACCACAACACACATATAACTTATTTGAATGTACTCTGCTACTTGCATGTTCTTTCTGCCATGTTAGTTAATTGAACATATTCATTGATCAACTCTCACACATAGCTAGCTTGCACTTAAACTTATTTGCTTGCTCCAACTATTCTATTATAGTTACAATTACGCATCAGTACATAGCCCTACACACATGATCTGGGCTTCCTACTTAATTGTCATTGATAATTGATTAAATGTCTACTCGTACAGATCATTTCATGCTTTCTCATATTCAATGGCTCATGTAACATGACCATCCTTGATTAATGGTTTTATCTCAAAAAGCCTAAATTGGCATATAATGCTTGCACTACATTGATCTTATGTATAGACTCCAATGCCTACATACATGATGATTTTATTCAAAATACGTCTAACTCAGTACCTACTTGATAATCACATTAGAAGCACACAAATGCAGCATGCCATTCGTTATCATTACCACTACTTTGCTTACAAGTTTATCGAAGTACATATGCAACATGTATATACAAAATACTAGTGTTGAGTTTACATACTCATGTACTAATCACCTATTTTGTTTCAAGGAGATATAATCACCGATCACATTTCCAATTAGCGAAATCATCACCTTTCAAGTAAGGTACTTTGTCGGAACAATGGAGCGTCATGCTCGGATAACTCCGCTAGCCTCCAAATCGATACAAGATAAGTCACTATATCTTATCTCTTACGCTCTTGCAAATAGAGCCTTTGCCATGACTATACATGTCTCCATGACCCTTAAGCATGCCTACAAAATGTTATTAGCAACTTTACTACAAGTACATGCTACACACATACATGCTTAAATTCAATTACTTGTGACATGCATCTAGAAGCTTGTGACACTTACGACTTAATTAAACATGCTAGGATAAACGACTTGTTCGGGTTACGACTCGCTTGGGTATCGAGTATGGCCACGACTTGCCCTTGGGCCACGCCTCGCATGCTCGCACAATGGCTACACACTCAACTACACCCAACTTGCTCGAACAACCCAACTTGCTCGATCATATCCAACATGCTTTACTTAAGCCCCAAG
>BDJD01002224.1:108338-134240 GCA_002564525.1 Rosa multiflora
AAATCCCCTTCTTAGACCTTGCAACTTCAATACCCAAAAAATACTTTAGTTGTCCCAGATCCTTCATTTCAAACTCATTTGACAGATACTTTTGCAATTCATTCATCTTTTTCGGATCATCCCCTGTAACAATCATGTCATCAACATACACAATAAGAGTTGTAATCTTACCATTCTTGCGTTTGATAAACAAGGTATGGTCAGAATTGCTCTGTTTGTATCCAATGGCTTTCATGGACTTTGAAAATCTTCCAAACCAAACTCTTGGAGACTGCTTCAGGCCATACAAAGACTTCTTCAATTTACACACCTTGCCATCATTACTTGGGTAATTCTTAACACCTAAAGGCATATCTATGTACACTTCTTCCTCCAAATTCCCATTAAGAAACGCATTCTTCACATCAAACTGGTGCAAGGGCCAATCTTTGTTTGCTGCAAGTGAGATTAGAATCCGGACAGTATTAATCTTTGCCACAGGTGCAAAAGTCTCCTCATAATCAATCCCATAGCGTTGTGTATAGCCTTTGGCAACCAACCTCGCTTTGTATCTATTAATAGTTCCATCTGCATTAAGCTTCACAGTAAATACCCAACGACATCCTACAGTCTTCTTTCCAACTGGCATAGGTACTAGCTCCCATGTTGCATTCTTTTGAAGAGCTTCCAATTCTTCATTCATCACCTTTGTCCATTTTGGATCCGTCAATGCATTATGCACGTTACTAGGAATAGATACAGTAGATAATTGATCAACAACAAGTGCATGTGACCCAGAAATCCTATGGTTAGACATAAAATTAGCTATTAGGTATTTATCTTTGGCTTTGATATCTGATTCATATTGTTTCTTAGGAATTCCCTTGGTAACCCTTTGTGATTTCCTAGGTTCGACACTTTCTAACCCAAAAGACTCATTAAAGTTTAGGGGTACCTGAGGCGGATCATTCTGACTGAGATCTTCAGTTGGTGATGCAGATACGTCTTGATTTTGATTCAAACTATCCAGAAAAGTCGTCTCTCCTGTCTCGGAATTCACAACTCTCTATTCGGCAGTTGAATTTTCTGTCTCGAAATTCACAACGCCCTGTTCGACAGTTGCAATTTCTGTTTCGGAATTTACAACACTCTGTTCGGCAGTTGCATTTTCTGTTTCAGAATTTCTACCTTCAAATCGTTCCCCCAAATTTTCCAAGTCTTCAAAGGCATCAAAATCAATAATAGAATGAGGATTCCCTTCAAAACCTCTCTCCCCCTGAAGGGAAGACTGAGAAGCTCCCCCTGAGTAATAAGGCTCGGATTCACGAAAAGCAACATCAATAGAGATATGTATAGTGCCAGTAAGAAGATCATAACATCGATAACCCTTCTGAAAGTCAGCATAACCAACAAATATACACTTACAGGCACGGGGATCAAGCTTGCTGCATTGAGGCTTGGGAATATGAACGTAAGCTGTGCACCCAAACACCCGGGGCTCCAAATTAGGCATAGAAGGGATGGTCAAAAGTGTATGAAGCTTCTGATGAGGATTCTGAAACTCAATCACCCGTGAAGGAGTATGGTTGATACGATATGCTGTTGATTTCACTGCTTCTCCCCAACAGGACCGAGGTACATTCATGCCAAACAAGGAAGCACGAACAACTTCCATCAACTGCCTGTTCTTCCATTCTGCTAAACCGGCCATTCTGTTGAGGAGTATAAGAATTGGAGGTTTGATGATGAATTCCGTGTGACCGGCAAAACTCAATCATAGGGCCATTCACAAACTCTCCACCATTGTTAGACTGAAACACTCTGATGGATTAATGCTGATACTGAGTTGCCACCATTTTGTGAAATTCGGTAAACATTCCAAATACATCACTCTTATTCTTCAGTAATGACACCCATGTCATGCGAGTGCAATCATCAATAAATGTTACAAAATACAAAGCTCCAGAAAGAGAAGAAATTTTCGCAGGACCCCAGACATCATAGTGAATCTTCATAAAAGGAACAGGACTTTTATTAAGACCTTGTGAACATGAAATACGGTGACTCTTGGCTAGTTCACAAATGTCACAGTGGAAATTCAAATCACTAACAACTGAAAACAAATGAGGTTGCAGCTTCTTAAAATAACTAAAGGATAGATGACCTAAACGGCGATGCCATAACCATACAGCTTCCTTCGCATTCTCTACCTCGTTGATCTGATTAGCTTGTCCCAAAAGATGCTTCTGTTTCTTTCCAGTCTCTGTCAAATCCAGATAGTATAATTTCCCCTTCTAACACCATAACCAAGAATCCGTCGAGTCAGAATGTCCTGAAACACACAGAAAGACGGATAGAAAGTCACAATACATGCAAGAGCTACAATAATTTGACCAACAGACAGAAGATTATAAGCTAGTGATGGAACAACTAAGACAGATTCAAGGGTTAAGGTATCAGATAAAGCAATAGAACCTTCTCCGGTGATCGGAGTTTACCATCAGCAGTAGAGACAAAGTTTTGAGGGGAACATCTAAGGTTTTTCACAAGACTTGGGTCATTGGTCATATGGTCAGATGCACCTGTATCAATTATCCATGTACTATTAAAAGTAACATTACCCTTCATACCTGACCGCACTACATTAGCGGAGGCATTGTCTAGGTAAACTTCCTCTGTAGCAGCAACAGCGGCCTTGCCCAGATTCTTTCACGGTTTCTTGGTGAAGTCCCGCCAATCAGGGTAACCAATCACTTCATAGCACCGCTCTTTGCTATTGAAGAGAAATTAAATTTGCTTGATTGAAGTGGATAATAGATTACAAAGGAGAACACATATTTAAACTACTAAAAGCATAGAGATGCCAAATTAGGCGTGGGAGACAAGATTTTTGTCTTGATGTATTTGCTCCAGATTTGTCTTGGCTCGTAGCATAAGGATGGACATTGGCATGCTTGTGAGCAGAATGCATAATTTCATTAGGCTTCAGTCTGTTCAGGTGCTTCAGATATGGTAGAGAATCTTGTCAGATGATCTACTACATTGCTTGTATGTTTGCTAGGATTGCTAGTACGCTGATATCAGTTTTATACTACTACAACAAGTTAATCATACAACACTAATCACACAACAGAATAGAAATTGTCTGTTGTGTGTTTAAGTGAACTCTATTGTACAACAGTATTAGTGATGCTCTGTTGTGTGAATGTCAACAAAGTGATAACTTTTTTCTCAGAACTACATTGCACAACACAATTAAGTATTGTCTGTTGTCTGAGTCTTAAAAAATATAGCGGCAGATTTCCCTCCACTCTCGAGTCTTGGTTGCCTCTTAACATCTGAAATTTGGGCTACTAGGTACAACGGTGCTTGAGATTTATGTTGTGTGATTGAAAATTGGATGCCAAATTTTGAGGAAGCTTGCTTGAACATCTTCCACTAGGTACACCTAGTACAAGCTGTAGAAATTAGACAACAGAAGTTATACTTTTCTGTTGTGTGAGGTAGGAACATAGGCGGCAACATTTTAAGCCAAAATGCTGTAGGAGGCATGTTTCCCTCCATGTTTCCACATTTTGATTTTATTTAGTGCACTCACACGACAGTTAGTGAGGTTTCTGTTGTGTGAGTAACTTTGAGAATTTTCTGCTAGGTTTAATTGCCATGCCACATCCCAAAGAAAAAAAATAAGAAGGGTTTAGCACACGACATACAAATCCTCTCGACCCTCTCTCTCGAATAGCCTCCCCGAAACGCCTCTCTCTTGTGAAACCTCGATCTCTCTTGTAAATCTCTTAGTCCTCCTCGAACGCTCTTTGTCTCGTGAAACCTCTCTCAGTCCTCTCTCTCTAGTTTCCAATTCCTCACTTAATTTCAACTATCTAAATCCCTAAATCCTCTTTCACAAACCGATTTGGATCTCGATCTCTCACCATCCTCTCTTTCTCTCTCATGAAAGCTCTCTCAGTCTCTAGATCTGCAACCATGGCCTTCGTCATTTCAGCCATCAAGCTATGCTAGCTCTCTCAGTACGTCAGAGTGCTGGTGGTAGGCGCTGGTGGGTTGGGCTGTGAATTGCTCAAGGACTTGGCTTTGTCTGGCTTCCGCAAAATCGAAGTCATCGACATGGATCGCACTGAGGTCTCTAACCTCAATCGACAGTTTCTCTTCAGGTTCCTTTTCCTTTTACCATTTTGGTCCTGCTTTAGGTGTTGAAATTTTCTTAGGTCTTAAGTGGTGTGTGATGAATGCCTTGTCTTTCAGTGCTTCGGGTTTGGTATTTTAGGTTGAAGTTTTACGAACCCGAAATTGGTAAGTTGAATTTTTGGGTTTAATGTTTTCAATCGATCTGTTCTAGATTTACAATCGATCTGTGTCTCACTCTTTCATTAATTTTTGGGTTTTCAGTTGGAGTATCGGGCTCGTGGTCAACTGGTCTTGCTCTTGGAGTCTTGGTTCGATTTTGAAATCTTCAAGCTCGGGTAAGTTGCTGCTTTACTCTTGATTGAATGAATGAATGTTCAAATTGTTCTTGCTGCCTTGCTGGCACACCAATTAGAATTTCATACCTTGCCTTGCTCCTTCAGTTTGAGCGAAAACCCTACGTACAAAGCCTTCGCATTGTTTTATATTCAAGGACTCAACTAAATGGCTTCTTCTCTTAAATCTGCGACTGGTTTTCTTCAGATGAAGAAGCCTTAAAGCCCATTGCTTTTCCGTTCTCCGGCTCAAAAGTCCACCCTTTCATTCAAGAAATTTACTCCAATGGCCTCTCTGACCACCACCAACACCAGCGTCGGCCTCTCCAAAACTTTCATCAAACTGAAGGAGCAAGACAAGGTATGAAATTCTAATTGGTGTGCCAGGACTATTTTCATGTGCTTTCACTTGAAGCCCTGCTCAGAAATTTGCAGACCCTTCAAATGCAGGGCTTGGATTTGGCCTCAATCACTAGGCAAATGCAAATATTGTTTTGATATTTTTCTGCTCAGGCTTCATTGCC
Organism: Rosa multiflora; assembly: GCA_002564525.1. Classification (NCBI taxonomy): domain Eukaryota; kingdom Viridiplantae; phylum Streptophyta; class Magnoliopsida; order Rosales; family Rosaceae; genus Rosa; species Rosa multiflora. The sequence continues at coordinate 113,320 of BDJD01002224.1, forward strand.
AAATTGGGTTTGGGGAATAGCTTGCTGATTCATTAGAATCCACACTTTGTATGACTGTGACTTTAATTGAAGTAAGTAATGGTTAAATCGGTTCAGAATTGTAGCAGTTCATTAGATTAATTGGTCAGAAGATATGATTTGAATGTTGTTGAGCAAAGTTTTTATTTGTTGTGCCCTCTTTAGATCAGTTAAGTATCAAGGTAATTAAGTTTTTCAGATGAACTTTATTTGAGGATCAGGATTTGTGGTTGATTTTAGATGGGAGTGTTTATTTATGAGAATATGTTGTTTTGATGAAGATGTGTTTTTATGCAGGTTGCATTAATCCCTTACACTACTGCCGGTGATCCTGATCTATCAATCACCGCAGAAGCATTGAAGGTCCTGGATTCTTGTGGATCGGACATAATTGAATTAGGCATGCCATACTCTGATCCATTAGCAGCTGGGCCAGTTAATAGTCTTGGATCTTGTCATTTTGTATATTCTCTTTGACAATTGATGTTCAATAGGTTCCTGTTCTTTTAACCTCGTGTGGTATTTTGTAGGCTGCAGCCACTCGTGCCTTGGCAAGAGGAACTAATTTGAATTCAATCCTGGAAATGTTGAAGGAGCTACCTTTACATGCAATCTTTTATTATCTGACCAATCTCTTGTAATATTATTTCCAGAATTTGCATATAAGAAACTTATGCTACTGTAGTAATATCAAATTTGCTTACAAGTGAAAGCATGCTGAACATAACTATTGTTGTGACTAAAAATGAAATATGTTGTGGTTGCTGCAACCTATGAAATCTGCTGGATATCCAAGCATCTAATTTATTCTCATATTACCATACTTCATATGTTTGTGATGCACACATAAGAATTGTCAGTATTACAGACCATGAATCACATGTTTATTGTCAATATTGATTTTGGTTTTAGAATGTTATGGTGCACTGTGACTAATGTTGGTATATCTTTTTTGGTTCTAATTTTAGCCATATAAATTTGCTTTTCACGTACCTTGGCACTTTTGTATAAAAATACAAGTACATGGAAATAATTGCAGGCTTGATATTAGCTTTTAATTTTTGGTTGCTAATGAGTTTATTGTTTGTGTAGTTTGCAAGTACTGATAAAATGATGACTTCCATGTTAGCTATTCTAAGAATTCCTTTTGTATCATCCAGAACAATGCAAAGCTGTCAGATTTTGGCTTGCTTTCGCTTCTCTGCCAGAGCATTACTTTTTATCATTGTTTTCATGAACTTCTCTGCCTTGCTTTCGCTTCAGGTTGCCTTGAGGCTCTGCTTTCAACATATGAGCTATGAGTTTAGAGCTCCATAGTACTTGCCTCTCGACCCTCTCAGTCTCGGATTTGGGTAATTTCTCTTTTTTCCTAATATGTAATGGGGTTAATTTACTTGCACAGTATCCAGAACAAGTTCTAAGTTTTTGGTTAGTAATTAAAGCAATTCTCAGTTTTGATTTTGTTGCTTGCAATTCTGTTTGGTATTTGTTGCTTGCAGTTTTGTTGTTATTTTCTTCTACTGATTACTTCTTCTAAATATATTGCAGAGAAACTGGGGCCTTATGTGCAATGAAGGAAGTTGATCTCATTCCTCATGATCCTAAATCTGCAGAAAGTATCAAGCAATCGGAAAATGCTTCAGTTACATGGCATTTCTTCAATGTTGCTGGTTGCCTCGTAAGTCCCAAATCAATGAAAATTGGGAGGGTTTACCTGTAGTTCTTGCTATGCATTTATTATGCTGAGTTTGATAATCTATTGGACTCGCTTATGTTCCTTCTCATTTAGGGTTGCAGGAGATCCAATAGAGTTGCTTAAGAGAGCGAAAAAGCAAGTTAGCCTCTTTATCTATCTCTCTGTCTTTTCTATATCAATGTAGTCACTATATTCAAACAAAATATGTTCCTTCTCATATTTGTTCATCTGGTGATGCAGGCGGAACTAAATTTGATAAGTGATTCATCTGTAACGAGACTGGTCACCTGAGCAAGGACTGTCCTAAGAACCCTCATGGGATTTATCCAAAGGTAAATAACTTACATATGTGATCTTCACTTTACCATGTCATTGATACTATATTATTTCTCCTAACAAGGAATTAAGTTATTAGGAGAGGTTATTCATTAATGTTTGTGCTATTTTGTTTCATACAATTAAATTCTTAACAGTATATACAAATAGCAATTCCAACTACTTGGGTCATATATAGATAACGGAAGAGAAGAAGAACACAATTCAAACTTTCATCTTCTGGAATGAAGAATGTGTTACCATAAACTTATATAACGGGATACTTTGAGAATCCATTTCAAATTTCTATTGCGATCAAATTAACTCAAACATCCTAAACACTATGGCTTTTCTGGAGATATATAAGTAATCATGTTCTTGTATTAGGTTATACATAAGCAACAACATCAATTCTCCTACTTTCTTTTAGTTTCCTGTCTAAAATACAAATTAACATCGACCAACCCTGCAATACAAGTTCTGAGACTTGAAAATACAATTTTTAATTTTCTGCTATTTAATATCTGCCATTGCAGCATTTTCATTTTTTGTATTTTGATGGATTAATTTGTATTGATTGAACTTTCTTTGTTATGTCACTCAGCGGATCATGCGATTTGGGACCTGCCTGCTAGTTCTCCCATCCTAGTCTGGTATCTATGTGACCGATTGTTCAAAATGTACAAGTCGCAGTTTATTGGACGTCAGAAAGAGAAATTTGTGAGGTATGGAATCTACATTGTACTTTATATATACTACTGCTCGTACATCAACTGGTCTTGAAGATATTTAGCATCTCTCAAATAACAAACTTGTAGTATGGTAAGAGAAACTTTGGTTTCATATGTCTATTTAATGTCTATTTACTTAGCCAAAGCTTGCTATACACCTTTCAACTTATAGTTAATTAGTATGCCTATTTGATGTCTACTGCATTGGTGGCATGGAAACTTGTTCACAGTTTGTAAGTGAATAATATTAGTTGTGGATCACAATTAATTCTAGTTTCTTATCCTTTTTCTGGGTTTTATCTTTTGCAGCAGGTGTGCTCCCAAGGTATTTCAGCTCAGAATGGTCAGTGGCCAAATTTCACTTGCAGGAAGGTCTGCAGCATATTGTTGCCTTTGGCAAGCGGAAGAATACCATCATGATCATTGGCATGGATGGAAGGTACCTAAAATTGCTTGCTGGTTTCCTCACTTTTTTTTTTATGTCTTGATTTGTGATTTCGATTTTGTAACAAGAATACAATGAATCACTTGAAGTTTGTTTCAATGTTTATAAAATTGTATATGGTGAATCAATTGAAGTTTGTTTGATGTATCAAAGTGGCTTATTCCATGTTATTTTGGCATCTTATAGCAGAAAATGATGCAAAAAATGAAGAGGCTGATATTGAGGAGCTCATCAAAGTAGTTACAGATCAGGTGGCAAAGTAATTGTCAATGGAACAGCAGTTGGAATGATATCTAGGAATATGGTTTTATATCAGCTTTTGATTCAAGTGTAGCTAGCTAGGAATGATTTCTTGTTTGGTATATTATCTAGTTACTTGAATGTATGGATGTTTGAAAAATGGTAATTGAATGATATATATGGATTAGAGTATTGTTTTTGTGGTAACTACTATCCAATATTCAGTCATACAACACAATACAAAACAATGTGTTGTATGACTGCAAAAGAGTTCAAAATTAAGGCTTCTCCTACAACAGTCATTAGCTATTAGCTAATTTGATTACAATATTCACACCACAGCTAACCAAATGTAGCTGTTGTGTGAACTAACAACCAACAACAAAAGAAACAAAATTCTGTCGTGTGAGATTGATAACACACAACAGAAATAAAAGGGAAAATTTTGCAAACAGTACACTAAGTAAAGGCCACTAATAATTCTTATACACAAAGTTTCAAACCAAACATTTCGGTACACCAAAATCTGAAACTCGACCCACTATCAGTACACGACGTCAATTTTTGACACCAAAATGTCCATTATGCCCTCAATTCTTTTTTTTTTTTAATAATTTTTTTTTCAGTTATTTTTTTCAGGCTAAATACTAGTTAGTACCCTGTGGTTTAGGTCGAAAATCAATTCAGTCCCTGGACTTCTAATTTCATCAAAAACACCCCTGCACTTTCAATTTTGATCTAATAGGTCCAATTCATTAATATTTTGTTATGAGTTCAAGTTATAGTTACATTATTTGTTAAAAAACTATTTATTTTATAGTAGGACTCACTCCTAAATTGACTATGCAGGCCACCTCGACACCACATCATAAAACATAGGTCATATATGAGCCACGTTAACAAGTTAAATAACTTCAATTATTGGAAAACTAACAAATTGGACCTATTATATCAAAATTAAAAGTGCAGGGGTGTTTTTGATGAAATTAGAAGTCCAGGGACTGAATTGATTTTCGACCTAAACCACAGGGTACTAACTAGTATTTAGCCTGAAATCCTTCGTTTTTATCTCTTTCTTCTTACTTCTTCCGGGCTCACTCCCTCACTTCCAACGCCGCCCTTGCGAGGTGAGCTTCTCCTGCCGCTCCGCCTCCACGTGGTTGAGTGGCGCGTCTCGGCCCAGCCCGGGTTTCCGGCCCCTTTTCTTCGGCACTCTTTTCATCTGGCAGTCGGAAACTGCGAAGTCCGGGTTTGGGTTCGGAGCTCCGTTCTTCTTCTTGCTAGAACCAAAAACATGTTTCTTGTCATCATTGTACGAGCTGTGATCCTCTTCCTGCACGCCGGCAATGATGCCGATGTCAAAAATGGAGAAGTTCCGGTTGATGAACTCGAGCGGTCTTGTTTCCGAGTCGGGCTGATCTGACCCAAACAACGACTTGGCTTGCTGGATCAAGCCCCAGTTCTCTCTGATCAAACCGGAGGAACCCATTTCAAGAACACCGTCGGAAGTTGGGATGCAGATCAAGGTCTCGATCCCGTGGATTTGGGCCTCTTTGGCTCTCTCGAGTTGTTGAACTGAAGCTCGTGGTCTCCGCTCAGCCAGATTGAGGTCCCGGAGCTTAAGTCCTTGCAGGGAACAGAGCCGTCCCCGACGATAAAAGATCGAGTGAGGGAGTGAGCCCGAAAGAAGGAAGAAGAAAGAGATAAAAACGAAGGAAAAAAAAATAACAGAAAAAAAAATTTATTAAAAAAAAAAGAATTGAGGGCATAATGGACATTTTGGTGTCCAAAATTGACGTCGTGTACTAATAGTGGGTCGAGTTTCAGATTTCGTGTACCGAAATGTTTGGTTTGAAACTTTGTGTATAAGAATTATTAGTGGCCTTTACTTGGTGTACTATTTGCGAAATTTTCCCGAAATAAAATTGTCTCCATTGTCTGAATGCAATAACAAACAAGGGAGATGATTTCATTTTGGTTGTCTGTTACTTATCTCAAACAACAAAGAATGAGTTATATATGTTATGTGTTTTGAGTCTCAGACAACAAAGAAAGAGTTATAGCTATTGTGTGTTATGAATCTCAGACAACAATTAATGAGTTATAGTTGTTGTGTGTTATGTGTCTCAGACAACAAAGAGAGAATTATAGCTGTTGTGTGTTATTGATCTCAAACAACAAAGAATGAATCATAGCTGTTGTGTGTTATGTGTCTCAGACAACAAAGAGAGAATTATAGCTGTTGTGTGTTATTGATCTCAAACAACATAGAATGAATCATAGCTGTTGTATCTTATGAATCTCACACAACAAAGAAAGAATTATAGCTGTTGTGTGTTATGAATCTCAGACGACAGCAAAAATTATCTTCTGTTGTCTGAATGGCTCGACACATCCCCGCGCATGCCATGGCAGGCACCTGCTGCGCAGAATTCACACAACGGAAAAATAACTATTCTGTTGAGCCAACTACTATCAGACAACAGTGGAATTACCGTTGTGTGATTTTTCAATCACACAACACTGACTGATTATGCTTAGTTTCCAATCCTATACACTTAACATCCCCCCGCAAGCTGACACTAGGTACACAAGTGGTCAGCTTGGAACTGATAAGATGAAAGAAAAGAAAAACTGAGATAAACAGACTGTTGTTAGAGAAGGAGAACGGCTGCTAATTGATGTCGTTGAAGAAGACGATTTCCTGATATCGAAAGGAGGAGAAGCATTTCTCTCAAGTTGAGAAGAAACTTAATTTGTGTACCAAACTGGAACTGAAAAATGGAAGAATAGAGAAAGAAAGTGATTTGAGTTTGTTTAAGAAGGAGGAAAGACAATAGTCACACATGCACAGAGGGGACGAAATAGATGTGAAGCAAATCAAACCCACAAGAGATTCACAGAAAGGCAGAGAGACTTAAACAAGCGAAGGCAAAAGCAAAAAACAGGGAAGAGAGAATTAAACAAGTAAACGCAAGAGAATATAATATGATGCATGGTACTGTCAAGTAAGGAAGAGAGAGTTTGCAAGCATATGGAGAGGAAAATGTAAACGAATGAAAGAGAGAAAATTTGAGGAATTGAGGTAGAGTGTTGTTTGAGGATTGATGGGCTTATGAAACAACCATTATGATTTAGAGAGAGATGAAAAATGAAAATCGATGAAAAGAAACGAAGGAATGATTACTGGGTCAGAACAAAGAGGATTGAAGAAGTAATTAAAAACAGTTGAAATTTTGTGAATTTGAAAGAAGAGTAAAGAGTGAGGAAGAGAAGATAAGAGGGTAAATGAACTAGAATAGCTATGGATCAAAGTGCCGAAAGACAAAGGCTTTAAAGGAATAGGATTTCTTTCACAAAGAAATGAAAAAGAGATAGTGAGAGAGGAGAGTCTGAACAGAGGAGAAGGAGAATGAGAAGAAGATTTTAAAGAGAAATATAAGAAAATCTATATGAAGTTGTTGAACAAGGATTGATAAGGGAAACTCAAAACTAATTGAAGAGGAAATAGTGAAGAACCAGATACGAAGTAGAGGAGAGATGCCATTGTAGAACAGAGGCCAATGAAGAAGAGATGTAGCAACAGTGATGCAGAGGAGAGCACTGTTATGCAATCAGAATGCTTAAGGAGATGCAGTTGCTATTCTCCAAATATACCATGAAAGTTGAACCGAAAGGAAGCTATGGAGGAGAAGGGTTGTTGGATTTTTTTTTTCTTCGGGGAATTGAAACAAAGTACTTCTGCCATGATAATTGAGAATGAAATACTGAAGTGAAAAATGAAAGATCTTGGCTTGAGAACATAACATGAATTTAAAGAAGAAAGTTAATAGAGTAGAAATGAAAATTGAACTAAGAAGAAGGATTGAGAGATGGTGATATTGGTTTCAGACCCGTGGGTGTATGGAGAAATTTACTCCATACACGCAGGGAGAGTTTTGAAGTTCACAGGATCAAGAGCTGTTAGGCAGATGGCTCTGATACTATGAAGAGAAATGAAATTTGCTTGATTGAAGTGGATAATAGATTACAAAGGAGAACACATATTTACAATACTACAAGCACAGAGATGCCAAATAAACCGTGGGAGACAAGATTTTTGTCTTGATGTATTTGCTCCAGATTTGTCTTGGCTCGTAGCATAAGGATGGACATTGGCATGCTTGTGAGCAGAGTGCATAATTGCTTCAGGCTTCAGTCTGTTCTAGTGCTTTAGATATGGTAGAGAATCTTGTCAGATGGTCCACTGCATTGCTTGTATGTTTGCTAGAATTGCTGGTACGCTGTTATCAATTTTCAATCCTAAATTAGGATTATGCTTAGTTTCCAATCCCATACACTTAACAACTATGACCTAATTCCCAACAGATAATGCACCTTTTGTTTGCATAATGATTTGGTTTACCTAGAGGACGGCGTGGAGAAGGTCCTGAGAAGCCTGGAGGAGGACCCTGTTTGTGTTGAGCCATAACAGTAAATTCGGTAGTTACCGAATATGCCCCATAGTCTGTTTCTCTTATTGCACCATTGAGGAATTCAGGATGGTTTGATTTCAACGATCGTGGTATGCAGCGGTTTGTGGTGTTCTTCGGGATTCAGGATTCAAAGGATGCAGCGCAAGTTCAAAGGATCAAACCTGCTTTGATACCAAGTAGAAAAGAATATTTCAATTCAGGGTTAATTTAATAATTCTATTCATCCCACAATGAGGGTATATATACAAGTACAAAGGAGTAGTCTAACTCTAATAGGAAACAAACTTTCCATAATTATAGGAAATCCTAATTGAATAAAATCCTAATTACATATAGATTTACAGTGATTCTACAGAAACTACTTCTATCATCTAAAGGGATATATGAAATCAAATTTGCATCTGACAACTAAGTATCCTTCCTTGTTTTTGTTTGAGAGAGCAGCAAAATGATACAAAATGACTGAATTCCACATTCGATCGTTTTCTAAAATTAATGAACGCGCGCGGGATTACTTGGTGCAAGTTGGTTTTGCCAAGTGGTCAGCTCACTTTTTTGCTGGTTGAGTTCATATGGAACATTTTGATGGGATGGTTTCCCCAACGGTGGTTGATGACCGATCTATGTGTGCCATCATCTTATGCCTTGATTTAGGGAACCAGAAACTCATAAAAACACTAGAGGAAGCTTCCAAGATGAACGTGGAGGAAATACGATTAATTTCAAGTATCATGTCAAAGATGAAGACATGGACAAGATTGTTATCTCCAAACCAACACATGTAATTGCAGGAAGTTTGATCTCGAGCAACTGCCTTGCAAACATGCAATAGCCGCTTCTGTATTATAGGCTTTACCAGTCATTATAGAATCTGAGTTGATGTATCGGAACCAAGAATCTGGATTCAGCTCAGCTTAGCATAGTCAGAATTATATTTATCATTTTCATGATTATCACCGACCTAGTCTTGTACCAAAAATCCTCCAGCTGGACAATTCCCCATTCTCTTTGGTGACCGGGGGATGCAGTCTTGCTTATGTCTTCATTCTGACGACATCGTGAAGTGACCCTTTTTGCTGGCAATCTTAACTGCATGTATTATACTAAGGTGATCCTTATCTTTTTCAATCTCTGTCGTGAACAATGTACGTCTGCATGCATGTCACATAGCTCCACTAAAACACAATCCGTGTTTACTCCAAACTGATTGATACATATGAAACAGAAGCTGAATACTAGTCTGTTAGTAGTTGTTGAAGGAACATGGAGTTATCCATGACTTAATCAATGGTCATTTATACTTCAGCATATTTTTGCCAACACACCCAGAACAGACCCGAATATATGGCACTCGTATCTGGCTGATGAAATTAGACTCAGCATTCTTGCCATATCTCATCTGCTCTGGGTTCCAACGGAGAGTGTCCTCAAAGTAACAGAGGTATATGAGCATTCATTCACAGTATGAAGAAGATACTGATCGACAATGACGAGGGTATGCATAAAAACTTTAATTTAAAAATATGCATGCATGACTTACTTTATTATTTATATTGGGACTAATCTAGTTAATGTATATTTTATGAAGGTATACATATAATTAAAGCTGAATGCAATGTAATTTAGCTATAACTAATTGTACGTGTTGAATCATAAGGATAACAGATGGCGCCTGAAACTTATCTGTCTATATATTACTGGATCTTTTCCAAATATGTAATGACCAAGTATTATCAATGAAATTTAATCCAAAAAAAAAATTATTTAGGGTGGTGACAATACCTCCAATATCAAAATTATTATTACTGTTGAGGTTGATCAACTCTACTGTGTGAAAAATTATCACACTTGATCAACTCTACTGTTGAGGTTGGACCGTTGGACAATGGAAACCAGTTAGAGCTTCCAGGTCTGGCCCATTTATATCACACTTATTTTTTGCAGATGACCTTATTCTGTTTGCTGAAGCTACTTGTATTCAAGCTAAAGTGCTCCGAAATTGTTTGGATAGATTTTGCAATTTGTCTGGACAGGAGGTGAGCTACAGTAAATCTATGCTATATTGTTCTCCTAATACTTGCAAAGCTCTTGCCAGAAATATAAGCAGAATCTGTGAGTCTGCTCTTACCAATAATCTTGGTAAATATCTTGGGATGCCACTGATTCACACTAAAGTTACCAAGAATACTTATGCCCCTATTATTGACAAAGTCCAGAGCACACTCACAGGATGGAAGAGTAAAGTTCTAAGTCTTGCTGGTAGGCTCACTCTTCTGCAATCTGTTACCTCTACAATTCCAATATATGCTATGCAGACTGTTAAGTTTCCTGTTTCCTTATGCAACACTCTTGATAAACTTAACCGTGATTTCTTGTGGGGTGATTGTAATAATAGTAAGAAGATTCATTTGGTGAACTGGGACATGGTATGTAGGCCTAAGAATAAAGGTGGGTTGGTCATCAAAGGTACACTTCATATGAACCAGGCAATGTTAGCAAAGGTAAACTGGAGAATGTTCCAACAAGATAGAGGCTTATGGAATGATGTTTTACAGAAAAAGTATGTTCGAGATGAATCCATATTTGATTTTAACTATGTTCCCTGAGTTGGTTGCTCTAGCACTTGGAGAGCAATTGTTTTTGGGGCTAGATTATTGACTCAGCGGTTATCTTGGAGGATTGGAGATGGTGGTATGATAAACTTTTGGACTGATAAGTGGTTGCTTGATGGACCTCTTTTGCAAAAAGTTAATGACCCTAGTACTATCAACCTGAGCCTTAAAGTACGGGACTGCTGGAGGGGTGAAGAATGGGATGTTGATAAGTTAAGGGAACATCTTGATGAATCAACTATTAGTGATATACTTAAAATTCATGTTGGAATAAATGGGGGAAGAGACAAACTAATTTGGAATGCTACTTCAAATGGACAGTTCACAGTCAAGTCTGCTTATCTCTCTTTATTGCAACAAGAGGACTATGTTCATTTCCCTTGGGCTTTTTTGTGGAAACTATCTATTCCTCCCAAGTTAAAAATCTTCTTTTGGTTGGTCTGTCAGGGAAGGTTGCTTACTAATGTGGAAAGGGTCAAAAGACATTTGACCACTGATTCTACTTGCCCTATATACCATACTCATCCTGAATCAATGCTTCATTTTCTCAGAGATTGCTTCCTAGCAAAGCATATATGGAATAGTATTATCTGCAATGACCCCATTGGTAGAGCTATGCAGCTTGATTGGAGTGGATGGCTATACGCAAATACTCACTATAGATTTAATTGCTACAATGGTCTGAAATGGTATGTGATCTTCATCTTTACATGTTGGTACATCTAGAAATGGAGATGTAAGAAAGTCTTTGATGCTGACTTCCAATTCCCCTTTAATCCTATCAACATGATTTTAGAAACAATAATAGAGTGGTGTACTATCAATGCAATAACTACCACTATGGCAGCTAAGATTAGAATGGAGTTGAAATGGACTAAACCCCCACTGAGATGGTTCAAGCTAAATGTTGATGGCGTCAGGAATAGAAGTGGGCAGATTGGTGCAGGAAGAGTTATTCGTGACTCTAGGGGCTCATGGATTTCAAGTTTTGTTGCTAATAAAGGAAGGGGTTCTGTGTTGGAAGCTGAAATATAGGGGTTATTACTTGGGTTGAAGTTGGCTATTGATAATCAGTGCAACCAATTGTTGGTTGAATGTGATTCTGCTATTTTGGTGGAAATGGTGAACAATGGCATTGATGATTTACATCCTTTGAAATCTATGATTGATAGATGCAGATTTCTTCTAGGTAACTTCTCAGTGTGTGAAATCAAGCATGTGTACAGAGAAGTGAATATGGTTGCTGATATTCTCTCCAAGGCCAGTTGGAGTTCTAACTTTGGAGTTCAAACCTTGATGCAACCTCCTCCACTTGTCATCGGCGTTTTTTTGGATGACTTGTGTGTCACTCCTAGAGTTAGAGAGGTAGCTATGACTACCTGAGGTCTTTTGTTTTCTTTTCTTCTGGGCCTTTTGGCCCTCATATACCCAAGAAACCAATACCTCCAATATAATCTCAAGTTCCATCACATGCTAATTCTCTTGCAGCCCGGGTCCCCCATTTACATATTCACCAGATTTTCTTAAATGTTGGCACATATATCAGTTGTTGCATTGAAAGGTCTTATCCTCTTATTTCCATGGTTCAGTATGAGCATAGCTAATCCTCAAGAAACATGCAAGATACCTTAGTCAAACGGAAAACTGTCCCAGAGCCTGATTACAGCTCCCCTGCTCTGGGATGGAAAACAATCAAACATTCTCAGGATCATTTATAATTTCATTCACATCATTTAAATATCATGTAGTTTATACTGGATGCATATGAAAAAAAGGATGTGGCAGAAACATTGCGAAAAGTAGCAAAACAACTCCAATCTGAATAAACAAACGTAACCATCCGCATTTCAGGCAATGCTAAACCTTCAAACCCTAAAAAACTTATAGCCAAGCTTGACTCATATGGGTAAAACTATGGTATGTTAACATTCACTACTACAAAAATTGAATCAGACGACACCTCTCAGACGACGCATCATAGTTTTCTGTCGTCTGATTGATTTATATTTTTTTGGACGTCGTTTTTATAAAATCTGTCGTCTGATGTGGAATTATGAGTTAGTTCAGAAGACGTTTAAGGACATAATCGTTGTGTGACCCTAAAAAATTTGAGCGGCAAGTTTCCCACCAAGTCTGTGGTGCCAAACCCCATCGCAAACCTCAAAATTTCCCCCAACATGTATTAATCATACGATGAGAAATAATAAAACTGTGGTCTGATTAATATATTTGACAGAAAGGAGGGAGATTTCCCACCACCATTTTTCTCCAACTGCCCAAGGAGGGAAGTCAATTTAATAGGAGACAAACCCTAAATTTAAATGGCTACATTCAGACCACATTCTTACACAAATCTGTTGTATGAGTCCTTGTCCAAATTGATAGGACTGGGCTTGAAACCCTACCACTTAGGAAAAAACTAACAAAAATAACAAAACATACCCAAACCAAAACCCTCTCTCGACAACATCTCACTCTCAACTCGCCTCACTCTCGACAGACCCAAACCCAAAATCAAAATCCTCTATCAACTTGCCTCACACTCGGTACTCACTGGCAACTCGGACACTCTCTCTTCTTGAGAAACCCGGACACTCTCTCTTCTTGAGAAACCCCGACCTCTCTCTCTCTCTCTCTCTCTCTCTCTCTCTCCCTCCTTAGCATACCCTTTCTTGTCAAACCCCATCTCCTTTTCTACAAACCCAACCAAAGCTCTCTCTGTTTCTCTTCTCGACAAAGCCCAACCAAAACCTAATAGGTTAGCGAAGGCCTTCATTGACGATCACTTTGAGCTCGCCATTGACCTATACACCCAGGCCATCGCCGTCGACCCCAACAACTCCGGGCTCTACTCTGATCGCGCTCAGACCAACATCAAATCTAATAATCTCACTTGTAACAACCCCCCTCTGTCTTGCAATTTCCGATGCATGTTCTTCATCGTCATCTTCTTGTTTCGTTTATGAAACCTAAAATTCAAGGAATTGAATTGTGTTTTTTGTTGTGCGAACTGATTGGTTTGGGGTTTTCTTGGTTCAGAGGCTGTAGAAAACCTAATGGGTAAACCTCTAGGGTTCTTCAGATCTTTCGGCAATGGTGTTCTTCTCTCTAATTGCTAACTTTCTTCTCATTGCAGAATTTCAAAGTTTTGGGGAGTTCTTATGGTGGTGTCTTTGAGGATGAGTGAGCGTCTTGTTCATAGCAGCAGATGGGGGGTTGGTATTAATGAAGATATATATGCTAGTTTGTAAGTTTGTGTTTAACTCGCTTTCACACCACTTTTTATGTGATTGTAGCCCTTTTGGATGATTGCAGCTTAAACTTTGTGGCAACATTTAGTATTGGAAATTATGTAGAATAGTTATTCTGTTCCTATCTCAGTTTAATGCATAGTAACTTTAGCTGTTTGATCTTGTAGCATCATTTAGTACTGCCAATTTGTTTGTTCATTTGCATTGGATGGTACGAATGCTTGCTTTGTGGAAGTTTGGCAGAGAATTATTCTGTTGTATTATTGGGCATCTTGGTTGAGTTTTTTGATTTTGATGCTTGATTTGGTATTCCCATGTAGTTTAAATGTAGTCAAACCCCAAACTTTTGATTTAGGCATTAAAGGATGCCCTTTTAAGAAGTAATTTGCCATGTAGTGAAAAAGCTAGATAGGAATCAAATCAAATGTTTCTCATTTATACAAATGTACACAAACACACTTGTGCACATATCATTTAATATGGTTACTATTGTTTTGTAAAGCGATGTGTACTTGATATATTCTGGAAACATATTCTAGTTCCATGGGTCACTTAATGATGATGACCTGAAAAGTTTCAGTTGATTTTAAGAATGCCATCATTCAATGCAAACATCACATGTAATTTACCGTAGGACCAATTTTCTATCCGTAAAGTTTGGCTGCCTGCTCTGTGTTTGTAGTGTCTATAAATTGTGTTTTCTAAAATGATTTCTCTGGAGCTGCCTGGGTTGTAAGTGGAAGATAAACCAGGGAAAGAAAAGTGAGGCAGCTTATCGCCTTATCCTGTATAGATTACCTGCAGTTTACCACTTTACTAGGCATGTGCATATTAATGTAATCATGAGTTCTTACCAGGCATATTATATGGACAAAAAGTTTCATATCTTGGATAAGAATATTAGTTAACCAACGGTAGGCAGCCTGGGATGCTTTGACCATTCAAAGAAGCATTGAAATTAGATTGTCACTAATTTTGCATATAGACCATACTAGTAATGGTCTAATGCTTTTTTCATATGTTTGTTTATGTTTTATGTTAGTGCCCTTCATTACTCTTCCAATTTGTACTATGTATTAGTTTCTTTGGGATTATATCATGTTAGGACTGTTGGCAGCGGCATATCAACATAGGTCTCACCATATGGTCACAGTAATATTAATGTTACTAGCTAATAGAAATCTTGAATATTTTTTTTTTTGGTTTCAGCCCAGTTCCAGTTCCGATTCACCATGATGAGGTAATCTTTCGCTCTCGTCTTTTATCAGATTTCAATTTCATTTTGACTTCTCACTTGTTCTGAATCGAAAACCACTTGTTGTTGTTGATGTTGAGAAATCCAAAAGATCAATCTTTTTTGTTCATCTTTTAGTACATTTCATTTATTTTGCTTATAATAACTTCTCTTTGGTTTATTGAAAGTTGCAGTAGCTGATGTGTTCTTGTGGAGGAACAAGAAAATTTCTGGTGGGTTTCTTCGAGGAGCTACTGCCATTTGGGTCCTTTTTGAGTTGCTTCAAGACCACTTGCATACACTTATCTGCCACATTCTGGTTGGTACCCTCACAATCTTGTTCCTATGGTCCAATGCCCATGCTATTATCCACAAGTACGATTCTGATACTGGTAGAATCAAGAACAATCTTGCTCTTGCTCTTTGTATTGGATTTTGCTAATATAAGTTTTGCTTACAGCTTTCTTCAGTGTTTAATCACAGAAGACCAAGATTTCCAAAATATGTTGCTACTGACACTAGTTCGAGATACCAAATTGGTGGTCCATTTGCATCTCTATGTGATAAAAACACGACGTCATCCCTAAATCCTCCCCTGATCGAGGTTGTAAACTTGGTATAATCTCTATGTAATTCTGCTTTTAACTAAATGAGGTATTGAATTATAGACACATTATATAATGGTTCTTGTATTTCAAGATTAATAAAGGTAATGCAGCATTGAGAAACCCCACCAAAAAAATCTATGGTGCGATCATCTTCCCACGTCCGTGTCCATAAGGGTACATTATTACACTATGGTTAGTCTGACAATCAAAGATACAATTTTATGATTTGGAAAGTGCAAGTATCTATATATACAGGTAAAGAGACGCTTAGAGCAAAATCGTGAAGCTGCTCGCAAAAGTCGTATGAGGAAAAAGGTGAATATGAATCCCTTACAGTTCATCTTCACGTATTTCATAGGCTTATGTCCAACAACTAGAAACAAGACATTTAAAACTGGCGCAACTGGAGCTGGAACTGGACAGGACTAGAAAACATGTGAGTAGAGAATCTCCACTTTTTGTCTCTGTATCATGCTCCATAATAGTAAACCATTGACTACCTGATTGCAGGTAGCCTGAAAGCAAGCAAGATATATTAATAGTCTGAAAGCAAGCAAGCAAGATATATTAATAGTCTGAAAGCAATGCTGATGTTCCGAGAAAAGCTTCCTGCAATCAATGTGAAGTCTGAGTTCTTGAGAGCTGTTTCTGAAAATCAGGTGTGATAGTTTTTATGAAATTTAGATTATGTCTTTAATCAGGAACCTATGCAAATCGAACTAGTTTAGGAATTGATAAATTTTGTTTTTACTCCAATGCAAGAAACTTTGCACATTATCTGCATTTATATACACAAAGCTGTTACATTCATAATTAATTAATCTAATTGCAAGTTTCTATAGATGTGATTGACCATTCACTTTATCTCATGGTTCAACGCATATATATAGGTGCAGTAATTTGGTCTAGCATCTTGAGAGGCTTGTGATACTTTTGCTATCTGAGTACTAGACTAGGTAATTCTGTGATATCTCAAAATGGGAGATTCCCCTAAATGCTTTAGTAAATCAAAGACTCTAAAATGCTGAACTAAATGATTTATCTTTGTCTTGTATACAGTAGGTGTTGGTAGTCTCGGGTGAGCAGCAAAGCTTGCAAAGCTAGACTATTGATCCAGATGCAGTTAGAACTACATATATAAAGACATCAAAAAGCTCCTAAAAGGCCTATTCGTATTAGTGCTTGGAATCTTGCAAAGCTAGACTCCAATGATGCCATGAGAGCGGCAAAGCTTGCCAAGCTAGACTCCTTAAGTAAATTTCTGGATGTGAATTGCTAGGACAGTAGTATTAGATGTACTCCTTTTGTGGATGAAAGATTACTTTACACAATCTAGTTGTTGCATGATTTGGATTATAACAATTTCTTCTATATATTGATCAGCTACTCTTAATTTGATCATTTTTTATTTCAGTTCCAGCATATACAATGCATTGAATCATTCTTTAGGACAACAATAACCACAAAAAAAAACTATCGTATGTGTATAATAGTCACAATGACCCAAAAATAAAAACTGTCGTCTGAATGAAAGTCACACAACGGGCATAAAATAAACAGTTTCTAAAGTCGCCCGTCGTCTGAAGAATAGTCACGCAACAACTAATGTTGTCGACATGCTGCTGACATGCTGCCGAGCCCTTCACACGACGGTTCCCTACAATTGACCTTCATCAGACGGCGCCTCGATATACGACGGTTTGCCTTCATATCAGACGACGGCTAAAAACCGGGTAAAAACCGACAGTTTTTCTTCTTCTCAAATCGGCTAAAAACCGTCGTCTGATTCAATTTTTGTAGTAGTATATTTCTTATACATCAACTATTTTTACCCGTCTAAGGACTCATGTTATCACTTTGAGGACTAATATTATTATTTTCAGGATTCATATGATAAACTAAGAAAATTTACCGCTTTAAAGACTCATGTTACTATTTTGAGGACTAATATTACTATTTTGAGGACTCATTTTACCACTTTTAAGGCAATTGTATGCATGTCATACGTTAACACATTATAGAATTTTCCGACTCATATATATGCTAAAACAACTGTGTATCAATGACTACGGAAGAACTGAATTAATAGCGTCCTATTTCATTATTTTAGAAAGAACTCTACTAAAATGATCTATTTTTGACTCATTACGAAAAGGAGAAACAAACCCCTACCGTACAAAAGCCAAGTACGCAACAATCATAATTCATTGGGTTCCCTATACCTAATTAAAAAGGTTTCCTAGGTAAATATTCAACGCTTCTGTCTCCTAGTGCCAATCGGGTAAAACTGGTTAAAGAAAAAATAAAAACAGAATAGGGTAAATGCTAGAAATAAAAGTCTGACCATTGGATTACCGTTGTACCATACACCACTGACTGATTACACAAATCCAATGGCTCAAATGAAATCCCAAACCAGATTGGAAAAGGAAATAAAGAGAGCTTACAAACCAAAGTACTATAAGCCAAAGCTGGGACTGACTGCAAGCCGTACTCCAAGACTCCAGAGATAGATAGATTCTGCAGGTCAGAAACTTCGCCGCCGCCGCCATCATCCTTTTCCAGTCAAACACAGCGATCTTCTTCTGGGTTTGAACTTATGGATCCAGGTATGTTTTCACGCAGATCTGTATATATTGTTATCAAATTATAAGACTTCGATCATACGGTTTTTTCCTGTTTCTACGTGTGGTTTATCAATGGTTATGTATTTGAAACTACCGAAGAATGTTTTTTTCCTATGTTGTTTTTATTTATCTAGTTTTTTTTTTCCCTCTCTTCATAAACTTTGTCGAACAGTTAGGGACGTCTTCTCACTCTAATGATCTTTTGTTATTTACTTTTCTTCTTCTCAGATTGGGCGAATTTACCTAAGCACCTTTTTGATTCAGTTGTAAAGTGATTGTCATTACCCTCGGATTATTTGCAATTCAGCTGTGTTTGTAAGTCATGGTGTTCTGTAGCTAAGGATAATAAAAGCCAACGCTCGAAGATGATAACTCCAATGCTCTTGATTTCAGCCAATAAAAAGCACACCTGGCATTTATATAGGGTCATAGATAACAAGATTCTAGATTTGCAAATAAGTGTGCCCAATAAGCGATATTGTGGATTTTCGAAAGGATGGTTAATAACTCTAGAGAATAATTTTGTTGTAGCCCTGATAAATCCATTCTTTAGGGTTAAAGGAAAGCCGAAGAAAGAAAACTTAATCATTCGCCTCCCTCCTTTGACCTGCAAAGACTTAACTCGCCGCCGGATACTTTATTGGTCTAGAAGATCTGAGAATTACGGTGTCAAGGCGATGATTTCAGCAGACCCAGTATTAAATGCAAGTGATTGCATCGTTGTCATTATATATGAAGAGCTTAAGCAAATGGCATTCATCAGGCTAAGTAAAGATAGAACTTGGACTTATATAGATCGAAGTGTTGATAATAGAGGGCGTTTAATCGAAGAAGTACTGACATACTTTCGAGATGGGTTTTATGCTGTGGATCACTGGCGTAGACTTTTATCTTTTGATATCACTGCTCAGTCGAATTCAGACGTAAAGTTGGTAGCACAAAGCATTGAAGGAAAGAAATTTGACAAGAAATATATTGTGAATTCAAATGGTGAGAAAGAATTATTGATGGTTCAAAGGTATTATAGCCGTGAGGATTCAAGTATGACAATAGGGTTCAAAGTTTTTGAATTTAAGTTTGACAAGAGTGAGTGGGTGGAGAAAAATGATTTGGGTGATGTTGCTCACTTTCTAGGTAATAACACTTCAATATCTGTGGTTACTTCAAGTTCGTCAGGATGTCAATCGAATAGCATATACTTTTGCCATGATTATAATGATAATGATTATGGACGTTGGTATTATGATTGTGGTGTTTATGACGTCAAAAGTCAAACCATTACACGTTATGATATACCCCTGTTTTTACAAGATGGATCTATTATAATAGGATTTGATAGGATTTGATAGCTGACCCTATTCTAGTACACAAATGAGATAACGGAAACACAAGAATTGCTAACGCAGTGTAAACCTCTCCACTGAGGAAACTTCACTGCGTGGCTTTTTACGTAGCCAACACGAAGAATCAATCCAATATGAAATAATCAAGTTTACAGTATACAAGTAATGTTTTTTCACAACAAACACTTTCACTTAGCAACAGATGCTAACTTGTTTTACAACTGTTCTAACTTCTAATTTATTTAACATCAACGACTAGCCAATCTGTAGTCAATCATCCTCGTATTCAATCTTCTCACTAATCTTGAGAATGAATTATGCAAGTGATTGATTAAGCAATGACATACATGAAACAAACACTGAGAGTTTTCAAAGACCGATTTGAACAACCAAAACTAGAAGTTCACGCAAAAACCAATTGTATGTAAAAACTCAAAACCCTCATATTGAATCAGTTTGAAAACCCTTTTTATAGGAGTAGGACTCCCCCTCAAAACGATCGTATCTTAATCACAGAATAAGATAAACATGGAAGGGTTTTAAAACTGTTTTTAGCATGTAATCGGATATGCATATAAAGAGATTTTGAGATCAATTGAAATCAATGCATATCAATTCAGAATCATGTAAATATGATATGTATTAAAGAGACCTTTATCTCAAGATTAGTGAGATAGCTTCCTTGAAATTCTCTTCATGCAATCTTCCTTTATTTCCTTTTGTTCTGCGAGCAATTAGGAGAGTATCTCTCCTAGTTCTTTGCATGTCTGTTGTCCTTGAGATCTTGGGAAGGTCATGTGTTGAATGGAGTAGGCCAAGTACTTACAACCCCTTTTGAAGATGACTGATCGACCAGCCATATGGGTTGTGCCATCTTTTCATTTGTAATGGATTCTCTGACTTATTGTACCAGTTTTTCCTCACCTTCGGTGCCTGTCTCTTCCTTATTATTCAGATGAGAAGGTGAGCGGCAAAGCCTGGTTCAACTAAGGAGTAGGTCGTCCGAGCGGATAATGATCAATTTTTTTTTTTTTTTTTTGGGTTCTGCATGCCGTCATTCCTCTCTTGTATATGTATCTTTTCCTTGATGAGTTAAATCATGTAATCCTGCCTTTGATATTGGGATACTTTGTTCTATGTTTTCTTTGTCTTTTGTATTTATTATCTTATCCAACCTGGGGTTAAAATCCTACTTTCTGGTTTGCTACCCAAGTTTATGAGGTAGAGGGGAGGGCCCTTCTAACTGCTTGAAGGTTTATGAGTGTGTTTAGCGAGACTTTATCGAAATGAACAAGTTAAGACAACCGCTTCATTCCACGCCCCCCC